>BGPR01030823.1:6675-18426 GCA_013235015.1 Araneus ventricosus
AACTGTGTGTTGGCGAGCGTTTCGCTTATTTTACTCAAGTGAGTATGGTTGCCGTTTGATCTTGGCGGAAATTGAAGCGAGCCGCAAACACGCGCTTCGGAAATTATGGCAATCCCCAAAACGAAACTTCTTTTTGTATTCCCCAGATGGACTCCTGTGATTAACCAGAGGTGTAGTGAAATGTTGTGAGATATCTATAGTAAGATTTCGTACTCAAAAACGTTAAATAAAGTTGTGGTACCTCAACGTGCGTAAAAATTGCGAACATACGCAGTTTTTTTTGCAAAATATTAAGTTTTTTGGAATTCATAAATTTTATATGTTTCATTGTAAATCACCATTCATAATTTTTTTTAAAAAATAACCAGGCCTTAGGTAAATACCCCAGAAATATTTACCTACCAACTGGGTGTTTACCCACCCCACATTACTGGTCGTATGCGAGAAAGTTTCGGGGAGGTCACTCCCGCTGGTTAATTATAAGTAATTGTTGATAATGAGCACAACATGCGCCATTGACCAATTATTAGTCGTGTTACGGAACCATTTCTCCTCCGATAGCAACGAATATTTTAGCAGCCTATAAAATAATTCCTACTACGCCATTAGTACTGACATTCACCTTGTGTCAGTTTTGAAAATAATCACTGCGAACAAGATGTTCTCCGAAGTAGGAAAGAAGGTATTAGAGTATAGATGACAAGTGTAAAGAAAAAAACAATAACTTTACAGTTGTCATTTCTTTTTCATATTGCTACGAACCAGTAATATCGCCTCCCTGCAATGTCAGTCTTATGGTTGGGAAGAGACATTTACAGAAGTTTTAAGTGGACGCCGAAGGAGGCCTAGCTAATACCCCTGACTTTAGTGAAAAATTTGGTGACTTTGATGAGAAAATGAAGGTTATCTAAAATGAAGGTTCTCCAGAATTATGACTATATCTCTATTAGGAACAGATATATAGAAATCTTTCGAGATAATTCCATATTCCATCACGCCCTGTCAGAAAGATATAAATACCCGGAGGTGCTGAAACGAGTGAATTCCTCTGGACTGTTGTTCACAGTGTGGCACGGTCAGCTGTTAGACGCTAAGCGCTATTGAAATTGCTGTTACTGTTATTATTAATGATTTTCTATCTGCTTGTGTTGCTAATTTGTACAAGTGCTTGATATCTGTGCTTCGTGGTTTCTGGAATCTTCGTGAATAAAGCGTCATTTTTCATTATCCAGCTTGGTGGACAGCTTTCACCCTACACCCACCGGAAGATTTTCGTAACAATATTGTCCTTTCGAAACAAACCTGCTTTTCTTGCACTTTGCGGTCCATATAAATTGAAACCTTGTTTATTTTGAACGCGATAGCATTTTCGAGTTTGCAATGCTTGATGTATGTGAACGCGATCACTCAAAAATGCAACAACTTAAATGAATTAAATTTATTATGCGGCCTTGCCTACCAAATTGCAGATTTGTATCAAATGTGCAATCGGTCAGGTAAAAGAGGTAGCAAGTGCATACTATGCTCTAAAATCCCCAAAACATACACAATTTTGTTAGTATACGAGATAGTAGAGGGGCTTTTCAGCCGAAAGTAATCCCACTTTTCCACAAAAGAAAAAAACACAGCCTCTAGCGTATATACCCAATGAGTAATTAATAATTAATAAAAACCACCTTAATTGAAATCCTTAATTAGAAAATATTGCATTAAATGGTTTAATTAAAGATTAAATAAAGATTGTTTTATTATGTGTTTTTACTTTCTCGTATACGAAGTATACAAAAAGAAAGTATTGTAATCGTCAAAAAATTCGAACTCGAGATTTTGACGAATCTCCACGTTTTAGACCTCCCTGAGTCCGAAAAACACAATTTTGGAGTTATGTCTGTCTGTGAACACGATAACTCGAAAACTATTGGAGCTACGGGGATGAAATTTGGTATATGATCTTTAGATATAATTTGTAGGTTTCTATCAAATTTTGGACAAAATCCGTCTAGGGGAAGTCTGCCTGTCTGTCTGTCCGTGTCATGCGAACACTATAACTCAAAAACTTGAATAGCTAGATGGATAAAATTTGGTACACAGTTTTATCGTCATGAATGTAGGTCCGTATAAAATTTTGGCCGTCAAAGGGTTGACTGTCTGTCGGTCTGTATAATTTACTTTTGAAAAGAAGCCCATCTCCACGCGCATGCGTACTGGAAGCAATGTTCTGTGCACGCGAAAGCTATGGGGCGAATTACGTCACTTTGTCCTTGAGCCGGTAAGAGCGGAAAATCGGTACGCATCTCTTTGAATTTGATTCTTTACCTAGATATTTTTCAATCACTATAATGAAAAACCTTCTGATAGTCGTTGGATTCTGGGTAACAGTAGGTTCGAATTTTTTTAGCCACGCGGGGGAATGGAAAACGGAACCTTTTTGGGGAAGTACACGAGAAAGTTTAGGGGAGAACACTCCCTCTGGTTTTTTTTAAGTTATAGTTGTTGTGAGGACTTAATTACGAATCATGAGTTGACCTACCTAATCTCAGGGAATGCAAACCAGAATTTCCGATAGAAGAAAAAACATGTTTAGTTTAGAATTAAAGTCAAAAAAAGTAAGTCAGCTTATTTTTCCGGGAGTCTGGCGTAAGATGAATGTTTCGTGCTCAGTCATGAAGAGTAAATATTTATGAATATGTTTCGTCATCAACAATTTTTCTTCTTCATTCACGGATTAAAAAAAATCCTGTCATCGTGATGGTCGACATTTTTTAAAATCCTTTTGAAAACCAAGAAGTGACTGCGTTATTATTCTTTTGAGCTAACGGAATTTACTAGAAAAATTTGTCTTTTAAGGGAAACCTTTTTTCAGAATTCATAAGATCCTTATATGGGAAGGAATGCGTTTTGTAAAGAATGTGAAAAAAACTCTTTGTGAGTGAACGCATTTTTTTTTTAAATACTTTTATGTAACTTGACGTATTTCTTGTTCGAAAGATAGAATTTTGTATTCGATTTTTCACACATTTCCTGATTCGCTCGAGTTTTGAAAATTTGTACACCTGTGTGCTCTCAATGACAATACACTATTTTAATATTTTCAGACCTTAATTTTCCGTTAAGCATTAATTAAATTAAATTTTTATTCCACACCACTGGCGTCATCTGGTAGTCAGTTTCAGAAAAAGTGATCTTAGGACCAAAAAGGGGTAAAAATTAAGATAAAAAATTGCTGTTTAATGTACCGATGAAAGTTTTTTTTTTTAAAAAACTGTTTTCAATTAAATTTATTTCTCTGCGAAAGACACTCACTTACTTTATTCTAAACTATAACATTTAAAATGTTATCTAATTACAATATAAGTTTCTTTCCAACTTTACTGCTGGTACTCTTATTTTGGGCTATTTTTCACACAGTAGGGGAACCCGGGGCAAAACAGAACTACGGGGTAAAACAGAACCCATTCATTTTTTCGCCGAGTTTGTTGCGCAAATTAGTGGAAACTTCTGGAATTTCATAACACACCCTACTGCACATGACTGAGCTGTCAAAAACCATGAGAGTTGGCTACTACACATATTTTAGAGGATTGCCTCGTTTCTGAACATAATACTGTAGTTTCACCGAGTTTTCTTCATAAGTTAATTCAAATACGTTATTATTATGTTTGGAGAAGCACTGCTTTTTCGCTAATATTACTCTTTGGACTGTTTATTTATGTACTTATATTGTAGTTCCTTAGTTTCTAACCTAGTCTTACAGCAGTTTAAAAGGGAACTTGTCCGATTACCCGCCGTATAGCCCCGACTGAGCGACGAGTGATTTTCATCTCTTCCCTGAATTGAAGAACTGGCTAGAAGGCCAAAGCTTCCAGAAAAATGAAGAGATTCAAAGCAACGTTAAGGCCCATCTCACATCATTGATGGCAACGTTTTTCAAAAAGAGGATCGGAATCCTTGTCCACCGATATGAAAAATGCCCAATCTGCACGGCGATTATGTCGAAAAGTAGGCATGTTTGAAAACTTTTGGTAATAAATTCATTTTGCCGTCTACTCTTATCTTTTTTTTTTCATGGTCCATCGGAGGTTGAATTAAAACGACCCTCGTATGTGAATTTGGCACGGGTTTTCGTGAGTTACATTTGTTCCGTTTGTCTGGAAGATTATAGAGGAATGTTGGCTTAGGTATTGTCCTCGTCGTTTGATTACAGGTCAAAATTACCATTTAAGTCCCAAAATATATCTCTTAAAGCATTAAAATGACCGTTAACATAACTAAACTGAGCCAATAAAAAGAGTCAGACTAGTTCTTTGTAAGAACTAACAAACCACTAAATGTCATTTCTCAGTTTAAAATAGACATTTAGTTAATGCATTAATTAATTAATATGTGGTAATTAATCGGTTAATTTTAATTGATACTAGCATCTTAACAATGCAAATTAAATAAGTGAGAGACTATACCTTTTCTTAAGTCAGACGAAATACTTCCAGCCAACAGGAGTTATCTCTTTTTTCGGAATCATAATTTCTTCGTCGATCTAGCGGATGTTCTGATCTGAGAGTTAATGCTTCAAATATATATCCTTTATTTCATTTATAAATAAAAGCTCACATAAGATTTTCTCTTTCTTCGAAAAAGACGTCTTCAAAGTTTCAGCAGATGAAAAAAGGAAGATATTAACGTTCAAATGAATCCTCTCGTAATTTAATAAAGAGAAAACAGGTCGAACTTAATCTGAAATGAAAGACTTCTGATTTTAAAATGGAGGAAGCGGCATTTAGCCGCACAGATGTTTGGGAGGCAATGCGTATGAGGAAATCCGTAATGGAAGGAGAACCCATTTCTGGCAAAGCACCCTTGTTGCACTTAAGTAATATTGATACTTGTGATAGTGATCGTGTCTTACGTAAAATGTGGCAGCCATTTCCACAACGAGACTTGTTGTCTGTTAGTCATTTCTCTCTTCTAGACGACGGGAATTTTCAAATGGAATCCACTTTCAGCAATCTTCTTAATTTAAATATCTGGCTCGAAATTGTGTTTTATGTTCGTGTGCGCATATCTTCGTATGTTGCATATTTTCGCATAAATACAGGGTGTACACAAATGACGTGACTCATTTCAAAAATTAATAAAAAAAATGTTTTATTTTATTTTGATTTATTATAATTTCAATTAATTAATTTTGCTAGATTTTATGAATTGTAACTATTATTGAAAGTACTGTTTTTTTTTAAATAAGAGCGCATCTCAAAAAGTTTTTTTTTTTGGATAGGTAACGCGGCGTTACGTCGTTCTAAATTTGTTACAGCTAGAAAATTCCGTACTCAGTGGCTACCGACAGCAGAAGCTGGTGTGTGTTTTCTGGTTTTTTTGTTTTAGTTTTTCTTGAATATCACAAAACCTCTTCAGTTTCCACACTATATGTGAATTAACAAATTAAAGAGCGTAAAATTCTCTGCTACTACAAATACATGCTTTTATTTTTCTTCCAGTTTTAATATCTTGTCAGACAATGGCTCTAAACAAATTTTTGATTTCCAGTGATTTACTACTCCCTAGACCACCGAAATGGCATGTTACCTATCTGGAAAAAAAAATTTTTGAGATGCGATCTCATTTTTTTAAAAACGTAGTTCCAACTTTTTTAGGGTTTTTTTTATTAATTTTTGAAATGGGTCACTCCATTTGTGTACACCCTGTATAGAAAGGGTTGCATGCATACACACAAATAGATAAATGTGTAATATAGTGGCGTAGACGTCGTTGAAGAGAATTGCAGTCGTTCGTCCTGACATTACGTGTCTGTTATTGAGTCTTTGCATGAAGTTAACCCCTTAAGTCTCGCGCCCGTCATACTGACGTGCATCGAATTATCGAATTTTTAGGCTTATAAGCTAAAATTTAATTATTAATTAGCTTTATAATTTGACACAAAAATTACGTAGAATCCGTAAGCACCTCAAGTATTCTAAGCCTTCTTAGACGAATGAAAACGACAGCCTCTTTCCAAAACAGGAAGGGTCATCTTATTAGATAGGGGAAAAAATGCTATCCTTAAGGGGTTAAGCATTAAAAAGATATGGGAAGCTTTTCAGATAAAGATTTATAAACTTTTTAGATAAAGATTTCAACAATTCCAGCCCCTGACTCAATGATGGAGAAACTTTTTGAGAAGTGGGTCAAATTTAATTCATTATTTTTTTAATAGCCCGTGGGTCGCTTGGAAAGGGGAAGAGTTTGGAGAGTGTGGTAAGAAGGGCACCAATAATTTCGAAACACCAAAAATTTGTTAACAGAAAAACTTGACGTTTGATTTTATTTCCACTGTTAAAATCCTCTAAAATATATACGTTTGTAGAGGGACGAGACTCATGTTTATATGGAATGCCGGTGTTGAAGAATTAATTCAATTTCAGGAACCATTTTTATTAAGTGGCTAAGTTCCACGACACAGTACATTAAAAGGTACAAGATGCAAGACAGAGAACAACAACACAAGACAAGTACAAAGAGAAGAAGAGAGAGAGGCATCATGGGAAAAACCCGGATGGCTCTAGCAGCGCCACCTACCATAAAAAGGAGAAGGCAGTGAGTTGTAACCGCTACACGTTTTATTTTTGTTTCACAACTTTTACTTTTGCGAGTGAAGAGCCAAGAGTCAAGGTCAACGTCAAAACATTGATATCAGTGGGATGATCTGTAAATTACCGCATCAGGTGAAGTGACACGATAGAAAATCAGTTAGGTAACGTCCACATGGAGATATGTTTTTCATAAATTTGACATTAGATATTTATACTTTAATTAGAAGATTTGTGCCCGTCTACGTCGGGCTTTTCGCTTGCCAACAACATTTCAGATCCGATTGTCACAGATTTACTAACGAAAGTTGTTGAAGAAAACCTCATGCACATTGCCAGAGTGCTTAAGAAATAAAAAAAGCATAAAAAACAGAACTGATGAATCAATTGACACTAACTTTCGTTTCGACAGAGTGACAATAATGCCAAATCCACTAACAGAAATACGAAATAAAAATAGCTATGAATTGGTGAATGCAAATCTTCAAGTAAAGGGTAAGAATGGTTAAGGGAAAAATATTAAATATAAAATATATAAATATTCATTTCCAAAATTAAGTACGAAAAAGAAAGAAACATTTTAACAAAAACTTAACTATTCTAAATAGTTCTGTGGACATGAATTAAATAAAAAGGAAGAAAACGAAGGACAAATCATAATTCAATGCGATGAATCAACATAAAATAAAAAAGAAAGGAAGCTGTTATAAATCGGCTAAAAAAATTAATAAAATAAACAGTCAAATAGCAATAATGTCCATTTATCCCCTGTATATGCTAATTTGTAGACGTAAACACACCGTCTGAATCTCCTTGGCACGTAGCCAAGCCAAACCATGTGAGCGTTACCACAATTTCTGGATAAATCTAATATAAATTTTTTAATATTTTCGATTGTCTGTTCGCTCTTTTATAACATGAAACATAAATTTATAAAAGTCATTGCGTGGGTTATTTAAAAACCCTTCGTGGGTCAATGTCTGACCCGCGGGTCATAAGTTCGCCACCAGTGCCCTTACCATTTTGGAAATGTTTCGTGCATCATTGGCTAGGGTCTAAACGCATATTTACGGATCGAAATCCAAAATAAGCACGCTCCTATGACATAATTCAGAAACAAGCGAAGTCACGTGACGGTGAGAGCCAATGAAAAGCTACCTCAATCCAAACCATAGTAGGATCCGTGAATATGCGGTCTAAACGTAGAAATCGTAGAATCCACATTTCGAGTCTGGACTTGATGTGACTTCGAAATGAGGAATAATCAAAATAATTCTTAATGAGATTCGATTTTGCTGTGTCATTTTCCCCCATGTGTTACCTAGTGTGCTGTTTCGGAAATGGTAGCATTTACATCTCTAGGAACTTTGAAAATTGTTTTAGAAAATACTTTTGAATCAATTGCAAATAAATTTGACTGAATTTTGATTTGAATTTTTTCGATCCCGAAAAATATAAGGCTTTATAATACAAGGTCCTCTGTAATTTCACAGATTGAAGATTCATTCTGGTCCTTCTGACAGATCTAATGAAGTTGTAAGAAATGTTATTATGATGATTAGCGTATATGACGAAATAAATTTAAAAGCTATAACGAGTTTGTTAGGGTTTCCTGATATTTTTCTGATTTTCTTTTTATTCTTTTTTCTATTATTTCACATTCTCTAAGGACATAAAAGATAAAAAGAAAATCATTAACGAGTCGTCACGGTTTGGAACAAAAAGACCACAAAACGGAAATTAAAGTTTTTTGCAATCAGTTTCCTCCGTAGTGAATTTCCTTCAATATTTACCCGATCTCCAAAGAAAATGCTTCACAAACTCAACGTGCTTTGTTATTTTAAGAATAAAAGCCCCGAAAAAAATCGATACAATGCATCTTTCAAAAAAGTCATTAGTTAAGCTAACTCTCGACTTCACCACCACCCACGGTGATAAGTGTTACCCGAAGAAAACACCCAGAATATTTAAAAAATAAAAATAAGAAGGACAAGTTAATCATGTTTTCCCTTTGCAGAGCATTTCTACCATAAAAGCAGAGCATTTAAAGCATTTCCCAAACAATGCCTACCTCAGACGGGTGGAATTCACTCGTATCATTTCGAATGTTCCTCCTGCCACCCTCCCAGCGTCTTCGCTTCAGTCGTTTTCATTTAGGTCTACAGACTCGGCGGTGCCTTGGTGGCCTCTTGAGGGTTCATGGCCCCTTTCTCCAAGATATTACGCTCGCTCTTTATGGGTAGTTAGTCACACACACAGAGCAACATCCCAATCCATCTACCGCTCCGAAGAATCTTTAAAAGGGTCCGACTTGCAGCAAGAAAAGTCCCGTTGCCCTAATCCTATTAAGGAGTCTCGCAAATTGAGTTAAAAGGGGGGAGAAACCCGTGCTGGTGCTGGATACTTGAGTACTGCAGCCTCCAGTCTTTGAAGAACTGGAAAAAGGAGGAGCAAAAAGTACTCTCTGATCTCTTGTCATTAATCGTAGTTGAACGCTTCTTGCTCTGCTCTTCCAAATTAAGAAGCAAGAGGGAAACCCATTCCTGCCGTTGAAATTTTCAGAAACCGGCTCCGCAAAATTTGGGGAAAACCTTGAGAGAGAATGCGATGATGACGTAATTCTCGGTATTAAAATGACTCGGTAATCATCTGCATATTTTCACTACGATGCAGTTCTTAGTCAGAGGCAAGGAATGCTCTAATATTTGCATCGCTGTTGATGAATTGCTAGTTGGAAGTTCAGAATTAACCAAGTGACATTCCTTCCCAGAAAATTCATTTGAGGAATTCCCAGAAATTCAATTCGAATGCCAAGGATTAAGGTAACTTCCCATAATTCATTTTTATTTAATGAGCTTATTCAAATCTAATCATTCTTTAGACAGTGTCAGCTCAAGTCGGCAATTCGCAGAAAGCTACGAAGGAATGCTTCATCAGTGTGTGACGCAATACGCGTTTCTACACGTCTTAGACCTATGGACGAATTTTCTGTTTTGGTTATTTTGGCTTCGTAGAACATCCGTACCCAGGATCCATTTCCGTTTTCTGGTAACCCTCCGATTTAAGCAATCGCCAGATACATTTGGATAATGTATCAAAATTTAACCACCAGTGATTAATTAAATCGCTTGGTTCAAAATTTAACCACCATATAAACCTTAGGAGTCGCCAAAAAGAGCGATAAGAAATAATTATGGCAGCCTTTCCAGAAAATGAGGCTCTTATTTTAAGTAAACTCTGAGAGCTACAGCAATAGGAACATCAAATTTAATATTTTCAAAGTAACTTACAGCCATAATATTAAAAAACTCTGCTTTAAAATTAATTAGCGTCTTTAAACAGAGTGTTGAAATTGTGAAGATTCCCACTGACGAAGCATTACACCGGAAGTGGATCGGTATAGGGGAAAATGTACGTTATCCCAAACAAACAAAACAGAAAACTCGTCCATAGATACATTCCTATGAAATTCGTAATAAATATAGAGATTCATCACAGATAATATTGATTTACTGGTGATAAAATTAAATTCAATCTAAATATGCAGAGTGAGTCCTTAGACATCTTACCGAGCACACTCACAGAAGAGTCATTTTTACATAGAAACAAGTGGTCGCAAACTCACCATACAACCACTAGAAAGGCAACAGATATCCCAGCTCGGGTTTGTTCCCCGCAGAAAACTTCAATTTCGAGGGGTGGTGCGATGACTGTACATAACTGGTATATGTGGGAACCTAAAAACCCACAAGAATCAAGGCAACATGGTATACAACACTTCTGCAGCAATGTTTGGGCACCGATGTGGGAGAGGGTTTTCCTCGAATCATAACTACCACCAGCAAGGTTCGAAGGGAGAACCTATCGAACATTCATGGAGAAAGTATCTATCTTCATGGAGAAAGTCTATACTTATAAAAGGCAATGTTTGTGTGCGTGTGTGTGTTTGTCTGCGATATCCAGACGAATCTATCGCACTTACAACCATGAAATTTGGCACACAGGTCATAATGGTGACTCAATGCACCTCGAAGCCGGAATTTTAAAATTTAATCTAGAAATTTTTTTATTTAATGTTTTGTGTTGTTTAGGGTGATTTTTCGTACTAATTTCTCAATAGCATGGTTTCGGATAACTGTATGACAAAAATAGATACACCATCGGAAAGAGCACGCGATTTCCGTTCTAATGAAGTTAGTTTTGAATTTCTAACGTAATTTACTGAATTTTGGAAAAATTTTTAAAAATAGCCAGTTTTGCCATTGAAATGTTATTTTTGTTTTTAAATTTGTTGCATCCGACTTTCTAATAACACTATTATTTTCAATTTTTTCCAGCTTATAACTAGAACGGTTCTGTCGGATTTAAAACAAGAACGATTAAAATATCTTTTCCCGGTTTTTTTTAATTAATTTTTTTTCTGGGCAGTTGAGAGTTATTTTTCTCGAGCGAGTTTTCTCCCGCGACACTTTTCCGGAACGCAGCTGGCAATTTGATTGGTTCTCGCGGCAGGTGACGTCATTACTTTCGCGTTCTGCGAGGAGACGATTTATTTACTCGATGACTTCGATTATTATTTTTAAGCGTCTTAACTTATTCCTTTGCCTTTCATATTTTGCTTACGGTGTAATAAATATCACATTGTAATTTTTTTAACATTGTTTTGTATTAACGGTACTCGGTCGAGAGGAAAAAGAAGCGGACAAACTCAATAATATATATATTTCTGTTTTGATTCCGATTTTAAAACTCTCATTTACGTAATTGTATGTGGGCTTTTTTATTTTGTTGAAGTCCTGATTCCACGGGCAACGCCGTGCACGCATTGCTAGTAAAATATAAAACTTTCGAAAGGAAATTAATTAGTAATTGTTGTTATAGTAATGTTCCAAAATTTAAACGACACATAATTTTATTTTGAATAATTGCACGACCTTTGTAATTTAAATGAAAACACAAATTTAAATTATTCTGACAGTACCGCAAAAAAATCTCGAGACCTCGGGGCCCATAAGCAGTTGCCTACTTTGCCTGTTTAATAATCTTGGCTTGAGCACAGTAAGCTTATCTTTTGTATCTTGTATCGAATATAAGAAAAACAAGAACCATTTTACAGATTAGAAAAAGATAAAAACAGATATGTGGGATTTCGGAAACCTCAGCATTTTAT
>BGPR01030824.1:0-12807 GCA_013235015.1 Araneus ventricosus
CTAATTTCAAATTTAATAGCTCTAAAATAGTGAAATAAAATTTGCTATCGATTGATATAAAATTTATCCCGTTATGATCAATAGTTCCCGAGAAATTTTAGATTATATTAACCATATATTTCAAATTAATTTCCGTTTTTTAATAGAAAGTAGTAAATTGCGTCAGTGGTATATCATGCGCGTGTTATAGTTTGGACACCACGATGCATCTGATTATTTATTGCAATAGTGATGATATAATTTGATACTATTTTTTGGCAACGTTAAAATTTACACAAAGACATCTGAAGTACAAGGAAAATTGATAAACAACGAAAAATACTTCACACGGAATGTTGTTTACCGAGAGGTTTATTGAAGAAAGAAATGTGTAAATAAAAAAAAAAGATTTCCTGCCATAAAACTTATGTCTATTTTATTTGCTTTCAATCAATGTTAAACAATTCTCTCGCATATATATCTATTTAAACACGTCAAATTTGACGGGAAATCTTTCGAATGAAGAAACAATTTTCACCCGTCATATCATGACGGGTGCAAAGTGAGTCTTAGAAGAATATTCAGACTTGACTGAAAAGATAAAAATCTGTTACCATGGTTCAGTGGGAATTAAAAATCTGTTTCGATAGTATTTTTTCCACAGAAGTAAACTGAACGGAATCATATTTAATATTCCTAAACTCGGCTGTTCTTCAAGTTCGTCTACCGAAGCAAGAATTATTTTCCTTTCGGTCGCAATTTTCATCCTATCTATGGCTGTGGGAATTTTCTTCGGTAATTTTTCGTTAGCCGGGCGCAAATGTCGCCAATTGTGAACCAAACGCGAGCCAAGTCGGCGGGCGCAAATATCGCCAAAATTTGGCGGAATTCTACATTATTTGGCGATTTTTCGCTTGCGCCACAGCCATGTCGCCAATTCTGAACCAAACGCGAGCCAAGTCGCCGGGCGCAAATATCCCCAAAATTTGGCGGAATTCTACATTATTTGGCAATTTTTCGCCTTGCGCCGGGCTGAAATGATGTCGTCAATTCTGAACCAAACGCGAGCCAAGTGGCCGGGCGCAAATATCGCCAAAATTTGGCGGAATTCTACATTATTTGGCGATTTTTCGCTTGCGCCCGGCTAACGGAAAAGTACCTTTTCTTCCCACCAAATTCATGAATTTTTAAATGCATTTTTTAAGGTTGGAGTAAGTTCTCTCCAAATCTTTCGATGAAACAAAAAACTGTATGTTCCAATTTGTTATCTCAAACCATAACGAAGTGTCTTGACTTGGTAATTAATTATTGATTAACAAAATTAATTAACAAAAAATGTCATCCAATAAGTTAAATGAATTTATTTTCTTAAATTAATCTCAACACCGAAGTTATTTTATTATACCAATACTAGAAAAAATGGCATTATAAAGAGTTAACAGGACGAGTTCAAAATTGATGTCAGGTATACGAAACACCAGGGCTCGTGGGGAGCTTTCCTGTCGATCGAGATACCCTTTTTGTAGCGAAGAATACATGAAAGCAGCCCATGGCAGCGCTCTATTAGTTGCTGATAATCCAAATTAATTTCGTTAACCCGTCACTTCCGATAACTCGACACCTCTTCAGCGATCGAATTACTCAGAAACCTCCGTGCAGCAAAAAATGGTCGAGCAATCAACAAATGAACCTGAAGCCAATGCCCTGAAGAATGGCATAATAGAAGGTTAAAACAGTTATACAAAGAAGGAGCATATTATATTCCGACGGTTTAAAACAAAACAAACTGAAAAACATGCACAAATAATTGGCAACTTCATTCACAGCGTTTTCTTCCATACTTTATTTTCCAGAAGGCGTCAAATGAGGTATGACGACTGTGCTTGTCACACGTTTGTTCAGATTTCGAAGACGAGTACATCCTCCATTACTTCACCAAGTTTGTGATGGCAGTATTACCTAAGAAGTTTTCATAAGCAAGTTAGCAGAACATCCTTAAAATCAGTTGCACGTTTCATTCAGTCCATTGAAAGGAACTTAATCACATAATGCTCTGCTTTTATTACCAACCGTTTAGGGATTAAGGTATCCGACTGTGTTCGGAGACATTTTTTTGAAAAATAACTTATATATATATATTTAATGTTATTTTTCAATTGCATATGTTTTAAAACTATGAAAATATTGTAAAATTAGGCTTTCAAAATAATACTTTTTTTTAAAAACTGAGAAATTTGAAGAAAAATGACTAAAATATTTGCCTTACGCTAACAGCCATAGACAAAATCGTATTCTAAATATACATAAATCCTTGTAGGAGTACATTTTTATGACAGTTATCTGTGTTATGCTCTAAAATATGTTTTGTACTTCAAAATAGTTTTGAGATATAGCTGAACATAGTTACTAAACTGGTAATTTTACATAAAAAATGTTTTTTGTTTATATTTAACCACTTAAAAATAATACTTGATTTTAAAATTGACCTTAGTTTTTAGAGGAAAACATCAAGCGTATTACAGAAAACAATCTCAGAAAATTTCACATCAATACTTGAACAACTTTTTGAGAAATCATTGTTACGGTCGACAGTCTTCCTCAAAAATATCATTTCTCAGAAAACACATTGAATGTTTTCACGCAACATAAAATAATGCTTACAGTTCGGTAATAAAACAGCTGTAACTCCATTTGTAATTCACGTAGAGTAAAAAGTGAGACAGTTTTAGAAATCTGGTTAAACAGGCTACAAAATTAAGTCATAAAAAGTTTTTGATAATTTCATCGAAAACGACGATTTTAAACCACTCGGATACTCTATTACTTCACCAAGTTTCTGATGGCGGTATTACCTAAGAAGTTTTCATAAGAAAGCTAACAGAACATCCTTAAAATCAGTTGCACGTTTCATTCAGTGCATTGAAAGGAACTTAATCACATAATGCTCCGCTTTTATTACCAACCGTTTAGGGATTAAGCTCCCTGTAAAAGAGAAGATTACAGAAAGCCATCCAATGGACCGCTTTCGTTTCCGTTTGAGCCTGTTGTTGTGAGTCGGCGAAATCCTCTTAATCATTCTGTTTAGGAGATGGAACACTGAAGCTCTGAAAAACAAGTTAATCGTCCGATTTTGGAAGGAAGTCAATCAGAAAGAGAGACGGAGGATTTTTGGACTCAAATGGAAGTGATTACACGCTCTTATTATGAAGAGTTTCGCTTCCCTCAGCTTCCTGATGTGTTGCAGACGATTATGAAAATAAGCAGTTCAGTGTATTTCGTTTGAAACCTGCGGGAGTGTTCTCCCCTAAACTTTCTCGTATACTTCTCGAAAAAGGTGCTGTTTCCCCTGCCCCCGCGTGGATAAAAAAATTCGAACCAAATGTAACCCAGAATCCAATGACTATCAGCAAATATTTAGGTAAAGAATCAAATTCAAAGAGATGTGTTCCGATTAAATGCGTACCGATTTCTACTCTTGCTGACTCAAGGACAAAGTCACATAATCCTTCCGCGTGCACAGATTGCTACCAGTACGCATGCGCATGGTTAATCGGATGAAAAAAAAGCGCCAAGCAGGAGTCAATAAATATCGCGCACAGAAGATTGCGTCCAGTACGCATGCGCGTGGAGATGGCGGACTCGTTGGAGATGCGCTTATACAGACCGACAGACAGTCAGTCCGTTGACGGATTCGGCCCAAAATTTTATACGGACCTACATTCATGACGATAAAGCTGTGTATGAAATTTTATCCATATAGCTTTTCAAGTTTTTGAGTTATAGCGTTCACATGACCGCGGACATACAGACAGACAGACTTCCCTTTGACGGGTTTTGTCCAAAATTTGACAGAAACCTACAAATTATGCTTAAAGACCACATACCAAATTCCATTCCCGTAGGTCTAATAGTTTTCGAGTTATCGTGTTCACAGACAGACATAATTCCAAAATTGTGTTTTTCGGACTCGGGGAGGTCTAAAACGTGGAGATCCGTCAACATCTCGAGTTCGAGTTTTTCGACGATTACAATACTTTCTCTTTGTATTCTTCGTATACGAGAAAGTAAAAAGGAGCAATCGGTATGAATTGGCCCGAACACCCGAAGAAGTCAAGAAATAAATTTCTCATCAGGTACTTGACCCATCGACGTAGGATGCTTTGAAGCTTTCATCTTTTAATCCAGCCTTTTCCTTTTATTAGTTCCATTTTCTTAGTTTTGTTTCGTCTGCATCCACCTGTTTTTGTATTCACTCGAACTGGCGGAGTTGTTGGCGTGGCCCACTCCTCAAGGGTGGGAGCAGGCAGCTAAAATACAACTCTCACCTTCATGAATAATTCAGCGTGCGGTCGCCCACGGATCGAGGGTTGGTTCAACTCTCCTTCCCTTTCACCGAAATGGTGTTGGACTTTGTCTCCCAATATTCAACCATCTGGCATTCACTTGTCCGCTGTTTTAATTACTTAAAAATGAAATCAATAACGCATTCATGAACATAAATCTGAGACAGTACTATTCACCTTCTAAATACAAAATAATTAACCATTTGATATTTAAAATAATTATTGTTGCCAGTTTTAAAACACTTTTATCTAAGTTGGCTTGTTTCATGTTTGTAAAGATGGTAATCTGTAATCGATATTTCACTCACTTCCTGATAGAATAGTGTGTCCAAATTTTGTATGCCTGTGTATTCTCGATGATAATACACTATTTTAGTATTTTCAGAACTTAATTTTCAGTTAATGTAATAATTTAATTCAATTGGAGTGGCGTCACATGAATTTAAGAAAGACATTATGTTTTCATAGCATTTATAATAATGAATTATAAATTGAAAGCTAAAAAGTATAAAATAATGTAATAATGAAAATTTCATACGCAAATAAAAGTGTGATATTAAGATGCTGTTTTAACTAAATTTATTCTCTTTCAAAGAAAATAAATAATAAAAACTTCAATAAAGATATTTGAATTCAAAATGAAGAAATTTAAATTTTTGCTTAATGCAATCAGTTGCTTTTAATCTCTTTCTTACCACGGATCTTCTTTATGCATCTTGATTTCACTGGTAGCTAAGACTTAAAACTGAGGAAACTTATTTTCTTCGCGCAAAACAGAGAATACAGAAGGCAATGTTTCTAACGGTTAATGTTACTTTTTCAAGAAGAAAACAAGCACCTAATTAAAAACAAGTATAAAAAGAAAATTTTTAAAGTCAATTCCTACCTAGGTGATTCGAGATATAATGAAAAATGTACTGCGCATGCGCAAAGATATGGCTAAAATATTGAGGTGCTTCGATGATCCCATGGGCCATCCATATACCCAAGAACCAAGTCTGTAATGTTAATAGTTTTCGAGATATAATGAAAAACGTACTGCGCATGCGTCATGGAAAATATGAAATGACAGACAAACAGACAGACACACAAGAAAGCGAATTAATATTGCATTGTCATCTAGTTCTGAGCTATGTTTAAAGTTTCAAGTTTCCAGCTCATCGGGAAGTTAGTTTAAAATCGATTGCAATATTTGAACAAGATATATATATATAGGGAGAGTGTGAGCTAATAGTAGGAATTGAAAAATTAACGATAACATCGAGATGAATTTAATAACACCAGCATTTAAAGACACAGAGTACTTGCATGTAGAAATTTTTATTTGAATTATTTTCTTCTTTTTAGTCTTTCATTTATAATTCACTAGCAGTAAACGCACGGCCTTGCCCGTGGAATCAGGCCTTCAAAAAAGTGGGAAAAAAAATGTCCTCAACGACACGAAAAAGTTTTGAAAACAAAAGATACACATTATTGATTTTCTCACTTGTTTTTCTTTGCGATAATGACATTTATCAAAACAGAAATGTAATATTTTTGTTTTTCCTCTCGACAATGAGGCGAATGTAATGCCGTCACCTGCCGGAAGGAATGGGATTGTAGAAATGTATGAAAGCATATGACGTCACCTGCCGCGAGGAAGGTCACGTTGCAACAATGCATTCTGGGACGGTCCGAAGAAGCTCTCGCTGTTAAATATCGCTAGCGAAAAAACTGTTTGAACTGATCAAGGAAAAATTAATTAAAAAAATGAAAAAGGATATTTTAACCGTTCTTATTTTAAATTCGACAGGAACGTTCCAGTTATGAGCTGGGGAAAAAAAATGAAAATTATAGAGATGTTAGAACGTCAGATGCGATAATTTGAAGAAATCTTTATTAAAAATTACCATAAAAGTGACTATTTTTCAAAAATTTCTCCAAATTCAGTAAATTATGTTAGATGTACGAAACAAACTTGATTAGAACGGAAATCGTTCGTTCGTTTCGATAGTGAAACTGTTTTTTCCGTACAATTATTCGAAGCCATGCTATTGAGAAATGAGTGCGAAAAAGCACCCAAAACAACACAAAATATTAAATAAAAAATTTAAATTTTAAAATTCCGGTTTCGAGGTGCATTCAGTCACCATTAGGATTAAATTAGGACCATTACAAATTTCATGGCTGTAAGTGCGGTAGATTCGTCTGCACACGCACCCTTTTATAATTATAGATTTCAGTTCTCATGGAGCATTCAAATCAAATTTTTCTCAAACTGACTACTAGATGGCCCCACTCGTGTAGAATCGAACATTAACTAAATTAATCGATTAATTGATAATTATTGTCACAAAATATTAAAATACAGTAGGGTCATCGAGAAAACAAAAGTGAGCAAAATTTTAAAACTCTAACCCATCAGGAAGCGAGAAAAAGTCGATTATAAAATGCCATTTTTATAAACGTGAAACAAATCAAGTTAAATAAAAGAGCAAAAAAGAATGCATGTATTAGTGGCTACAATGAAGCATTAGTATTTTATAGATATAGGCAATGCCTTACTAAGTTTAGTATTTTGTGGAGAGGATGATTGTTAGGAACAGAAGAGTCGCTGAATCAAGAAAGAGTTCATTTTCAATTTATAATTAACATTTATTGCTTCCAATTCTATCTTCTTGATTAAACTTAAAAAGAACTATTAAAAACATTACATGCAAATTCTACTAATACATCACACACCTCTAAAGTCAAAGAGGAGGACAGTAGCTCGTTATAGTCGTTCTGGAGAGAGATAAAATACATGGCTTTCAGATATGTATACTTGACGTCATACAAGAGAAATAACAAACAATAAGCTTTAACTTTTTATAATAACGTGATCATTTATTTTTTGCCTCAATACGGGACGTTAATTAATTTTTAGGTAATGGTATGTGCATTCAAGAAAACGCATATTTCTTCAGTTTTTATTTATTAATGAAAAGAACACGAATGAAGACGTGAAAATAAATAATTTATCTTTTGTTTCTCTAAGAACATCTTGCTGCTTCACTCTACTGGGTATTGATTTAAAAAAGAATGGAATTCGTGGCAGGAATTCTTAAAATTTACTTACTTAACGTTGCTTTATGAATTAATTATGCCACAACTTATTCATAAGAGAAAAGTGCCCGGGCAGACTGAATATATTATTACAAAAGTCTTACTGTTTGTGTATAGTTTAAACAGTCCAACACGCAGGATAATGGAGAATGAAGGTTTATTCACAAATATGCGGGAAAACACGTAGCACAGCACAGGAAACAATAGATCTTGCGCAGATTAGCAATGTAAACAGACAACAATTCACAGGTAATAACAGTTCAGCACTTTGTTATCTAACGACACAAACAGTCAGCAAATCACTAATAACGACAATAACAGCACTTTCAATAGCGCTCAGCTTACCGGCTTCTTAGCTCGCACTGCAGACGAAAACTCCAAAGTCGTTCCAGTGGATCAACACTCCACTACTCAATACCGCTCGGCGTCTAACAGACTAGTTCGCACAGCTGATAGAACTCCTAAGAGAGATTCCAAAGACTTTCGCGCTCCAAGGCAATCCCAGTCGATAAATACGTCGAAAGTTGATCAACATTCACTCACTCCGTGATCCAAGCGCTCTCCTTATATAATCTCCCCCGGCAGGCCGTGACGTCACATGGAATCATCTAGTACATTCGAGTGTATCTCCTCTCCTAATAGAGATATCGAGATAATTCTAGCACCTTTGAGATCCATATTTCGTCGCCAAAGTCGCCAAGATCAGGGGCCCAGGCGTGGCTGCTGCCAGTCATCCCATACTTAACACTTTTAAACTCTCTCCCCAACTATAAGACTCACATTGCTCGGAAGCGACCTTCCATGTTTGTAACAATATTCAATAAGTATACAAAAGATCGCATGATTGAAATGATGGATGTGAAAGTGTTTGCTCAACGATTTTCGGTTGAAACATTCCCAGTGTTTCATTTCGTCGCTATTTGCGGTGGAATGTAGTTAAAAATAATTGAAAGTTAGCAGGCTTCTGACCGATTTGAATATATCATACGTGTAGTAATAGAAGTACGTAAGTAAGAGAAGTAAAAGAAGACGATTTTGCATTAAACGCGGTACCTTCACGGAATTCTACTACTATAAAGGGCACAAAAGGACAGTTGAAATAAGTCATCAATTTATCAGCATTTAATCAGAAGTATCCATAGTATCGCTAGAAGTCTCTATCAATAGAATAATCCATGGTATCACTAGAAAGACTTTTTGATGTTTTTTAATCTTTATCTTGTTCTTTTTTGATGTTGATTACTGAACTTCGTAATCAATGAAAGAATGAGACAGTTGACAGACCTGATTTTTAAGGAAAAAAAGTAATATGTAAAAATAAATAATGGTATAAAATAAATAATGATATATAATAATAATTATAAAAATAATAATATATAATAAAATATAAAAATAATATAATAATAAAAATAATAATATGTAATAAAATATAAAAATAATATAATAATAAAATAATAATAATAATATATAATAAAATAATTATATATAAAAAATAATATATAATTATGGTGTATTATTACTTTTTTAGATAACTTCCTTCTTAAATCATTATGAAACTAATTTAAATAACTGAGAATAAAAGCGAGTTATTGCACAAATAATTCTCAACTTTTCCATGGAAATATTTAATAATTACTGAATGATAAAACATTATGATTAGCCAAATGAGCAATAGGCTTCGGCATTGACGGCGATCCTGTTTCCCGACTGGTCCGAGTCCAGCTGGATCGATGACCGCAGGGAATGTGCGCTAAGTGGTAGATGAAATCCTTCAAAGGAGCAACTCGGGTTGGCCTAATCGGGTTGACTGTCAAGGAATTTTCCTCCTCATAACGCACGGCCCTGCCTCGCAGTTTTTCAATGGGCAGGAAAAGGTATCTTCATGAGTCTGTGACTGGGAGTGGGTAATATAGTTCATGGCTCTTGTCAACGACAGTAAACAAACAATGCGAGTGAATTTCCCAAATTATTATTTATATAAATATTTGAATTTTTTAGCATCTGTTTTGGATAATTTCATTACGCATTTTTATTAAATATCTCGCTAAAAACAAGATGTTTTTGAATTTTCCTACACAAACAAATCCATTTGGGATTTATGGAAACAAGGAAATTATTTAGACACTACACAACAGGATTTTGTTCATTAAAAGTTTAAATAGCTATGTAAATATACGTAAAGGACGCAAGAAAAATAATTAAAAAAATTTAATTTAATCTTAACTTGCCGCCTTTGGTGCTCAACTGTTTGCCCATAATATTAATAGCCTATAGCTATACATGAAAAATGATGAAATAGGTCTCGAGTTGAGGTTGTCAAAGATTTATTTTGTGATATCCTACGGAAATGGAGGACGGCAGGGGCGGGCGAACTTCGATGACGTATCTAAGAGTCATGAGCATCCATATGAGATAAAAATTGTCGAAATCGGTCCAGTGGTTGGGGCTGGGGGACTGGTCCTCTGGTTTTGGCAATTATTTTAAATAGATAGATTTTTAAATGAAATTAATTTATTTAAAATTTTTTACTTGTCAAATTATAATTTATTTAATAAAAACTTTCCTTCTTCCCTTTCAAAGTTGTTGTAAGTAAATATTTATTGAATGAGCCATTGAATTATTGAAAATTAATTGAAAAAAATGAAAAGATGCAAGCATGAATGACTGCAGTCAGCACTGTGACATTAAGGAAGAACTTCCCAACTTCTTATTCGTTTAAATCTGGAATTATTTTTCTTTCTGTTTTGGTAATTAAAGTTAAATGCATGCCATTTTAATAAAATGTTTCATTAAAATCTCCGTATTTTGATATTTCCCCATAAAGATGGAGTTGTTATGAATTTGTATAAACAAATAAGTGTTTCAGTTTTCTCATTTACTATTATTGGCACTATTTTTGGCGTAGACTTACGTCTCTCCATAGTGGTCTAATGGTGTGTCGGGAAAGGAAAAAATTATGACCCTTTTCGCTCTAAAATTAAACGCTTATAGCTCCGCAACCAAATAACATAGAGAGTTGGTTTTAGTTTCATTCAACAAAGAAAGGTGGACATTGAAGATTGCAAATACAATTTTAGAATTTGTAATTACGGTTTAGTCACAGTCGATTTGCAAAGTTGGTGAAAATCACGAAGCATTTTACATAGATAGAGTCACATAGTCACACTAGACTAATAGTCACTATAGACTACAGAGTTAATAGTCACATAGAGCTACTTTAGTCACAGAAAGTCACAGTTGAGAAAGATAAGTAAGTCTACGCCCCTCAATCCCAGCGGCCGTTTCGCAGAGACAGCCTCGCGTCGAATTTTTTTATCTTAACATATGTAAGGGAAAGGAGGGTAAGAGTACGCACCTAGTGGATTTTTCGTTATAAAAATGAGAATTGAAAAGTCGGAGCCTCGAAAATGTACTGAATCATAGTTTATGAACTTAGGAAGAAGGGTACAAAAAATGAGAATTTTAGCTTTAAAAAATATATATATTACGAAACGCAAGAAAAAAAATGTCAAATGCGTACTCTTACCCGACGTGGCGGGTAAGAGTACGCAGGACGTGAGGCCAAGATTACTCACCCTGAAAATTTAGCAGTAGTCGCATACAAATGCTCCAATGCCTTCGTAACTGGAACATTCCTCATGCCACCACTCCTTACATAATCCACACTGGATCCAATCATCATCATATGTTTGTTCGCACCCTAGTCATATTGCTCCCTCATTATTTGGATTTCTATGGACTGGAAACTTTTTCTCCAGACAACAGCTCTTCAGATTATTATCCCAATCTCATTTTTTTAATATTAATAATAATAATGATAAAATAAAATGCAAAGTTTTTTGGAATGGCTGCTTCAAATTACAGAATGGATAAGAGTACGCATATCTGGTCTGTGCGTACTCTTAGCCACCGATGTATTGCTTCTCTAAATCGTCCATAGATAGCCGTAGAATTCACTAAAGTTAAATTACAACGTGGTCACGTTGTTCGGAAGGGAACAAACCTCATAACGATATTTACTTTGAAAGAAAGCATTAGTCCTTTATTTACAAAAAAATTAAGATTTCTTCACAGAAAGATTACATGCTAACACAACGAAATCATATATTACCTGATTAATGAAAGACAGCAAGGATGAAAATAATTATGGCGGTTACTTGAGATAGCTGAAAATAAACATGTTGGTATGATCACACTTGCTTCTGCTTGCACTCTTGCC
The DNA here is from genome assembly GCA_013235015.1 of Araneus ventricosus. Taxonomy (NCBI): domain Eukaryota; kingdom Metazoa; phylum Arthropoda; class Arachnida; order Araneae; family Araneidae; genus Araneus; species Araneus ventricosus. The sequence continues at coordinate 11,626 of BGPR01030824.1, forward strand.
AACAGGGAAAAAAATCCTAACTAATAGCTAGTAGTAGTTGTTGTTAATGTAAACAAACACTATGAAGCTAGGTTAATGTTCCTACCACATGCTGATCAATATCAGTATACTAAAATCTCTTGCCAGTCCGGTTATTCCAACAAGGCAGCGGAGTTCGTTGCACAATAAATCAAAACCTGCAGGTTTTCAACCACCCGTCGCTGAAAAACTACCTGCAGCAAACTTTTCCTTATTAATTGGAAAGCCGGTGATTATTAATAGTCTTTTCACACCATTTTTAACAGCGTCGTCCACTTCTAACTATTAGTAAGAGTATTCAAGAGTTTATGATCTATTAATCTCTGAAATTGACGTGAGTTGCTCGAGAAACATATGTCTACTGACACTCCACCCAAGAACTTTGGAACTTCACTATTCTTTTTAAGAGATCACAACTGAAGGATTTTGCTTTTTGAAATTCATTGCTTCCGGTGGTTGTAGCTCTAACGAGCAGGGCCGGGCATAGGGGGTTTCGAACAGTGCGAGCCCACAAGGCTCCGTGTTGCTGAGGGCCCCTCGCCGCTGACAGATTTTGCAAAACGAAAATGAATTGCATTGATTTATATAACGAAAACAAAATTTGCCGTCAAGTTTTGACTTCCAAGACATAATATTACAAATATTGCAATATTCAATTAAAAATTTATTTGAATTGTATCAAAATTTTGCTTCTGTTCTAAAATTATATTGACTTTTCCAAGATTAAAAATAATAAAACATTACTTAAAATCTAGCTTTAGTGAAGAATGATTGATTTGCTTAGCCATTTTATCTAAAGAATACTTTTTAACCAATAAAACAAAATCATGATGATATTATCAACGAATTTGCTACAACACATGAAAAAAATGAAAAAATTCACATATTGGGAATTTATTCTAGCAAATCGCATACCACATTATATTTTTGAAGCAATTATATTTGTTATTTGATTTATTAGCGATTTTTTGTGTTACTGAAATATTAACTTTATAAAAATAATTTAATTATTTATCATTTACATGTATTCCGTTTGTTGGAATGTTTTGTTTGGAACGTATTTCCTACGTATAACGCGATTTCCGATTAAGCGGAACGTATTTCCTATGTATAACGCGATTTCCGATTAAGTGGAACGTATTTCCTATGTATAACTCGATTTCC
>BGPR01030825.1:4981-18425 GCA_013235015.1 Araneus ventricosus
GTAGAGTATTGTATAATATTGTAGGTACGATATTGTATAATATTGTACAATATTATTTAATATTATATAATATCGAACATTGTTGTACAATATAGGGAAACATGTTGTGCTACCTGGTACTAATACATAACAATAGAATGCAGAAATCCATGTAAATAAACTAAAATGTATTCTCAAAAAACGTGTAAAGCTATCTTAAACGTAAAAGCTTTACACTCCACGCGTCCATTTACTAAGAGTTTTATAACCCTATTAAGCTGCCGCTCAGATGCTAAGCCATGTGAATTATTTTTCTTCGGGACAATTCTTTTTTCAAAATCTGAACGATTAGGCGATATTGGTTATACATAGTTTGAGAAATTGGTTTTAATTACGAAAAATGCTTAGCTGCGTTCCCTGCATATGACTTGTAATTAGAAACAGTGATTAAAAGAGAAAACGAGTTCCACATCCCGCTACTTGTCGAGTATCGTCCACATAATTATAGGTTCATCGGCATAATTGAACCATTAATTTTGTTGGAAAGTCAACAACACGACCTCATGAGTATTTATTTAGCTAAAAGGGTATTAAAGGTTATAACTGCTTTTTTGCGCTCTGTTTTCCGAATATATTTGATTCAGAGGACACAATGGTGAAGGCATGAAATTGTTAACCGTTTATAACTTTTATCAGCGTTCGAAAGTGATAAATTGTTGAACCAGAAAGAAATTTCGTGACTAAGCATACTTTCACGTACAATTTATGGTGTTATTTAGTAGTAATTCTTTATCTTTCTTTTTGTTCTCCTTGTTTTTTTTCTACACTAAATTATTGGGATCTTTTTCTGCAACTTTTTTATATTTTTGAATTAACAGCCAAATTTAATCTCTCTGACTGGAACTCATTCATTGCACACGGCTTTGTTTATATCACAAAGTGGCTAAAATTATATTTGTTGATAAACTCTTTTTTTTATATTTTTTGTATTTCTTAATTTCGGTATTTTGTTTTTGTTTTCCAACAAAAGTTATCTCTAAGTCTGTATATAATTTCAAAACTCCAATTAGTCCATGCGATTACTATTTTTTCATGTGAATTGGTTCCTCTTGGTAATGTCACCTCGTTAGGACAAGTTACTCTGAATGCCATAATACTCTTCTCCAATGGTAGTGCATGAATAAGCAATTCATTTCATGACTTTCAGTACAGAGGCATGCATCTGCTCAAAAGTAGGGGAAAAAGGGTTAAAATCGGGTAGCTAAGTTTCGAAAGGTTGTTAAACCAAAAAGCTTGTCAATTTTTATTAAATTATTCACTGTTTAGTGGAGTACAATATATATACTGGTGTCCAAAAATAATGTAAAATTTTGAAGATGCTACAAAATTGGAATTAATGTGGATACTATGGTTCGCAATCAGTTGCTGAGATTCGTGAGACATGCTATCGTCGAAACTCACATTTTACATGGAATATTCGGTCACGAGGGTATTTAGGGGGGTGACCAGAAAGGGATGAAGGCGAAAGTGGAGTTTGACTCTACTGTTTCACAGAAAGTTGATAAAGAGATGTAACTTTCATCAATGGTTATGTTTGATGTTCATAATATTTACATGTATTTTCGTAAACACAGCACAACTATTCGGGAAGATGGAAAGGTTTTCTTAAAAAATCCTAAATTTTGCGCATGTTCTTTTCCTCATAAATTTTAATGCAATGCTTCTTCTACGGACTGTCAAGAATTCTGTAATTTTTGTACAATTTGGTGTAAAACTCTGCATATTATAAGCAAAAAACCTGCGGAAAAATTCGGGATTTTTTTAAAAAACTTTTTATCTCCCTGAATATTTGTGCAGTGTTTACGGAAATGCATTGAAATATTATGCACATTAAACATAACCATTGATGAAAGTTACATCTCTTTATCAGCTATCTGTGAATCAGGATTGGTCAAACTCCATTTTTGCTTTCATCCCTTTCTGGTCACCTCCTAAATGCCCTCGTGACTGAATCTTCACTGTAAAATTTGAGTTCCAACGATAGTATGTCCCACGATTCTCAGCAACTGATTGTGAGCCATAAAATCCATATTAACTCCTATTTTGAAGCATCTTTATAACTGTGCATTATTTTTGGACACCAGTGTATTTCCAGAAGAGTTATAGTTTCACTGCTTTTTTTCCATTGATTTTTTATAGAAAAAGTCAAACCATCAGCGTTTCCCAACTAGTAGGATAAAACCAGGCACACATGCTAACTTTATGCCAAATTAAGAAAACTAAATTTTTTGTAAAAAGTAGCAGACATTTTTATTTTATATGACAATTTAAGAATTTTAGCCAAACAATTGACAAGTAAAGCAGCTGTCTTCTTCCTCCGCACCACTGCGGCATTTGCAGCCAAGACAGATTCTACATTAGATCCACCCTTCTAATTTTCTAGTTAGAAAATACGTCCTTACAATGTGAAAAGTCAACATCTGAAGCGTTTTTATCGTCTTCATCAGAAGAATCATCAATACTGCCTTCTCCGGTCTTGTGCAACTTGGGGTATCCGGTTTTACCCCGAGTGCAGAGGTTATAGAAACAAAATATTAACACGCAATTATTGGATTAAATCCTTAATGTTTGTAAGGGTATAAAACCTTAATAAATATGTAATGAGCTGGACTGAATATGATTTTTTTTACTGTAATGATTATTTAATAAGGATTGTTAAAAAACCAAAGAACATTAGAAAATTGGCGTCTTAAAAAAACCACCTACACCGCAGTATCAACACGGCTCTATGGCCTTTTTCCTTCTTTTTGACTAGTGGAGTGTAATTCCGAATATGTCCGCTAAAAAGAAAAACTAACAGCTCCAGAATCAAGATACCTGGTTTTAACTCAATTCCTGGTCTTTTCCCACGCATTAATCGACAGTAGTTAGGTTAGTCTTTCAGGATCGCGACTAATGCTAAATCGTTTTGAATGCACCAGGCAAATTTCACACAGCTTATTCACACCATCTTCTTTTTCTGTCCGAAATTCCCAAATTTCAATTACTTGAAATTGATATCTTGCACCGCAAAAAGTTAATTTTAGGAAGAATCACTGTGGAAGATTTTGAAGCACAAACTACATAAAATACATTTTACTACCGCGTGAATAAAATATTAATTCCAAATCTTGTATTGAATGTGACTTTGTGTATCTTTTCATACATATTATCTTTATATTTCCAAACATCTGGCTCCTTATTTCTATCAGAAAAAAGTGAAAAATGTGTTTGTCGTTCTTTTAACATCAAGCAGTTTTATATTTGGCACTATCGATGGATATCCACGTTTTATTTGATAGAAATATAAAAGAAATATTTAAAGAAATAATGTTCGTTTTTATGGTACAAAGTTATATCTCATATCATGATGCGAAATCGAAAACATTAAAACCCAAGAAGACTTGAAAAGATAAAAGGGTTAGAGACTGATCAAGCATGAATTGGAGCTCGGTTATAAAAGAATAAATGAAATGATTTTTCAAATTCTCCACAGCTGCCATTTTACGAAAGAGATTTCGAAAGACCATATCTTCTTACATTTATGACAGCTGCTTCAATATCTCTCTTTTGCCCCATTAAATGTACCAAGAACCAAGATATATGTTCATCTTAACACCGGATGTGCTGACACACACACACACGCAATAACTATTTTTATAACTTCTCTTAAAGTAACGTAGGAACAAATTCGAGATTGCCTCAAGTATTTAAAGAAATAGTTAATAATAAAAGAAAAATAAATGTCGGTTGTTATAATATAGGGGAAAGGAGGGAAAATATATGCACCTAGTGACTTCTTGCTTATAAAAGAAAAAATAAGTAAAATACAAAGTTCAAAATTCCATACAATGTTCTATATTTAATTCTGAATCAATAAATCTATGCTACAGGATTTTGTCTCTAATCATTTAAATAAGAAAAATAAAAGCAAAAAATTTAGATTGCGTACTCTTGGCCTACCTGGAGGGTAAGAGTACGCACCTAGTGACTTCTTGTTTATAAAAGATAAAATATGTAAAATACGAACTTCAAAATTTCACACAATATTCTTTATTTAATTTTGAATCAATAAATCTATGATACAAGATTTTGTCTCTAATAATTTAAATAAGAAAAATAAAACAAAAAAAATAATAATTGCGTACTCTTGCCCTACCTGGAGGGTAAGAGTACGCAAGTAGGATGGCTAAGAGTACTCAACGGATCTGGTCTAACAATAGTTGCTCATAAATACATAAGAGACATTGCGATACTCCTGCTGCTACTCCTTGCACAATCTACATTTAATACAGCTTTCATGAAAGGAATTCCCATATCCTTAGGAAATGATTAAAGTAGCATCAGCAGCAGAAACCATAGGCTGAGCTAGTTAATGGTCGTTTGTTGTCATAACAAAAATTCAATCATTTCTTTACTTATTGTTTCTTTTTTCCTTGTCTTAAAATTACCCTATCGCTACTCTTCCTTCATCTTTAAGGAAATTCTGTATTTTCTATCCTTATCGTTTTCATTTTCTTCCAAAAAAGCTTCAAAATGCGAAGGTGTCTGGATTTCGGACTTAAGCATAAGTCTCCTTCTTTTCTAGTTCATATTATCTATTTCCCTTTGCTTTGGAAATTGTAAAATTAAACTAATTCCGGCATTATATTATAGGTAGCTTTTTCTGTAGTCTTAGGGATCACTTCAAAGAAGACAAAGCGCAAAAAAGATAAAAGAAAGTAGACCTATTAGCCTACAGCTTTCAATTTTTTAGTTGGGTGCACTCGTTGATTCCAAATTCTCGAGGCACTTGCCTTTTGCTCTTGCGAACCTCCAACTTGGGGATATTTCCAAAAAAACTTTAAAAGGCGAAGGTGACGTGATTTCTGACTTAAGCGTAAGTACACTTTTTTTCTGGTTCATATTATGATTTTCCCTTTGCTTTGGAAACTGTAAGATTGAACTAATTCTAACATTTTGTTACAGGTAGCCTTTCCTGTAGTCCTTGGGATCACTTCAAAGAAGTAAAAGTTCAGAAAAGATAAAAGAAAGTAGGCCTATTAGCCTACAGCTTTCAATTTTTTTCGTCGGGTGAACTGTTTGATACCGAATTCTAGAGACACTTCCCTTTTACTCCTGCCAACTTCCAACTTCGGTTTAACCTCTTCAGTTGTTTCCACTTGAGAGTTTCCTATCTGTGTGTTTTCCTTTTATAAGGCGATATTTACATATAAATGAGTATCTAAAACAAATTATGAAAACAACACCGTATTCTACAAGTTTGCAAGAAACAGTGAAATAAGCTGAGGATGTGAAATTTTGTACAACTAAAGCTTAAAAAACAGAATCATGTAATTATGAAACTGTTTCGCAATAAAATATTTCGTTTGTATTCTAATAAAATATTATAGCAGAGCTATTCATTTACATACAATTAATTATTACCTTCATAAGAAAAAAATGACGTAAAAGTTAATGGTAGCTTAGGGGGAAAGCTTCTGCCAACTCTGTGCCTTCTCGTTAGCCCTTGACTAAACCGCCGCTAGATGCCAAAAAGCTATAGATGGATAAACTCAATTTACACCAACTTGTAATGCCACCCTAACCGAGCAGACCCACCCAGGATAATGCCACCCTAACCCATCAGACCCACCCAGGATAATGTCACCTTTACCCAGCAGAGCCTCTCACCCGTTACGATGGTGTTCAGGATAATCTCTTGGTTGTGATGGTTTTACGGTGCTCTCAACATTAATATGCGGCTTGAGTCAGCATGAAGCAAAACCATGGAAACAATACACTGGCCCACTGTTCTGTTGTCGAGTTAACTTATTCCCTACACCAGTCTAAACGGGTCTAGTGATGAGTTCTGTGAGTGGAAAACATCTAACAGGACTGAAGTTGTATATAGACTATTCTCTCTCGATCGACAGTACACGGTATGCCTCAAAACTGTAGTGCTTTCAGATGCTGATAGCTGTCGAGATATTTGTGCTACTGTCTTTTGTCTGTTTCTGTCAGCGGTTACCACCTGAAACCGATCGTAGAGGGGACGACCTGTATTTAAATAACCTCTTACGTTTCCATTCAATTAAAGCAACTTCTATATCCTAAATAGTATCCTACTCTGTGAGATTCCAAGTTCATAGGATATTTTCACCCATGCCCAATCAAATTCTAACCAACCGACTATTATACCACTCAAAAATATCGTCGCTGTGAATCTTCTGAACCATAGCGCTCCTCTATGGTATTCTGAGGTTTACTCCCTGGTTTCAACCAAACTTCATCACTGCAACTGCTCCTTTTATAGGCAACTGCTTTTCCCCTTATGATGTATTCTCTACGCAATCTATTGGGTTATTTCAGCTCAAAACATAAGAATCTTATTCCAGAAGATATGTTTAGTTCTATTTCATCAGAACTTTTCGCCCTATCGCGTTTTTCCTGACATTTCTAAATATCCTTAATTTAAATATATGAGTGTATACCAAACGAAGCTTAAGAAAACTTGTTTTCATGGTAGATTATGTATCTGAAAAATTTGAATGCATTATTTTAAGAATGTGCATGTCTGGTTGGGAATTACTATAATAATTTTACACGCTTTGAAATATCTGAAGATAACTCAAGATTTTTTTTCTACTTATTGATTATATGATCTTTCTTTTCAATTTCTAAGCGTAAGCCTTAGTCAATTGAATATTTAGTGAACTTTGAAAACGTTATCATATATTTACATGTGTTTTGAAAATTCAGCAGAATTGCTTCTCGATACCATTACCACTCCTCCATAGAATCAACATATTCTAATTTATATATCAGAATATTGGTTGCATTTCCTGATGGATAAAGGCTTTCAATTCCGTCCATTATTGTTATTATACATTTCACTGTAAAGTATCTTGTTTGGTCGAAATATTTTGTGATGGTAGCACGCAAGTGCTGAATTGCTTCTCGGTGTCTATGTTAGCATTACCACTCATTCAAGAAAGCACCACATTCTCTTTTGTATATCCGAATATGAAGGATACGTTTCCTGGTGGATAAAGATTTTCTATCCGTGCATCATTGTTAGTAAATATTTCAATATAAACTTTATTATCTTGATCGAAATATTTTTTGATGGTAGCACGAAAGAGCTGTTTTCGATGATCAATCATTGAAAATATGCTCTGATTCAAAAATTTCGTTTTCAGCGTGTTTTTAGTTACCTCCCTAAGGCTTTTATTTGCACGTAATCGGTGTCTTTTGCGTGCTTGGTATTATTTTCTAAGCTTATTAGACAACATATATCTCTTTTAATTCTTTTGAACTGTTTTTTCATTTCTCATAACGCTTTGTTACAATTTTACCAAGCACCCCACATTTTACTTCAAAATGCTTTATCTCAAGTGCCTTTCACTGAAATAACCAAACTTGATAAAAGTATTTCAGAAACTGCTTTTACATCGTACAGATGAAGATCAATGCAATCAATTCATGCTCATGCAGTACACCTGAAATGCGAAGCTTCAAAATGATATTGAAATGCATTCTGCACCTTTGCAGAAGGAAAGGGGATGTGATGGCACAAATTAGATCAAAACTAAGTTAGTTTAGATGTTAGATAGCATGCTGTTAACATAAACTCTGCCATGTTTTCTCTTTAAAACACTCGTTTGCGATGGAGAAGAGGTCTAATTTTGTGTGAATGCATAATCATGTTCAGCAGGGTTCATTAAGCAGTGCCCTCCTTCCCAAAATAATTTAATAATTAACCAACTTCTCTTGCAGTAACATTTCCAACTACCCCAGTGTGTTCCCGTTTATCACAGACACTGCGTTGTAATTGGGAATATGTGTTTTGACTTCTGATTACAGTAATGAATTGATTTGATGAGTATATACTTTAAATGATCAGAAAAATAATTTATATTGCCTCAGAATGAGTTTTACTGCCTGTTCTCAATTGCCTCAAATTACTGTTGTTTAGAGAAAATATCTTCTATTTCATGGAATATCGCATATAAACTATCATAACTATTTACTACCTTCAGTATGATAGTATATGCAGCTGCATATGCTATGTGGCTCTAACCTCACTTACATTAAATTAATTAATTGTGAAACAAAATCTAGCTGTGAAATCGGTGTAGAATGAAAAAATGTAGCATTTTGTGGAGAATTTTCATTAAATGTATAAGAACACATCATTATGAAATCATTAAAGGATTTTAAAAAGTTTGGGGTGACTAGTGGAGGTTCTTGTAATGCAAAGATGCTGTAACTTTCTTTCCTTCATTGCGTTGTTATGCATATCATCGATAGAAATGCAAGCTATAAAATATGAAAACTCGCGTTTTTCTATTTCGCAGGGATTTCTGCAGGAATGATATGCAAGGTGGCAAAGTCTTGAGCGTTACGTCGCTTTACGAATTAGCAATTGCAATTCATCGAAAATGTACAGGTTCGAGGCAAAAGTAATTGGGAAGTGTGACATGGGCACTGATGTCGCTTTACCGAACTGGAAAGCAAGTGCTTTATTTAAGACATTCTACAGAATTAAGTAAAAACACTTTTTCGCCTTTTGCACTGTTATCTGGTAACATTTGTTAACTTTAGTTGAAAATTTGCTCAGAAAAAGAAAGAGAAAACAAAATGGTTCTAAAGTTCAATTGTTACTTCTCTAAGCCTGTTCTGTATGCAAAGTTAGCTGCTAAATTATATATTTATTGCATCTGTAGGATATAATGATTTTTAGGAAACTTAGATTTTGGTTTTGGGTTTTCTCCTGAGAAACGGTTTTGTGGTTTCAATTATCCTCAATTTTCATCGCGAAGTAGTTAAGAACTCGTTTTTACTGTAATAAAAACCTTTATTTTCTGATGCACATGAAATAATTTATTACACGATTGGAAGCAATTTTAAATGTGGGAAAGCGATAGCATTCCGTTCAATTAATAATGTTTATTCTTTCGTTCCAAATTAGCAAATGAAATTAAAAAAATATATATACTATGTGATCTACGTGCATATAACTTTTATATGAAGTAATACGTATGAAATATGATTGTTAATAATGATTTGAAACTTTTTTGCGTCAAGTATTCAATAAAACAAGAAACTGATGAGGAGGTAGAAAGTGATACTGATTGAGAATGTGAAGATGAGGATTTTGATTCTTTTCAACAAGAAATGGAGGCTACGAAGATAGAGGAAATAACTTATCTCGTATAATCCTTGGCTGATTTTTCAATAATTTTTAATATTTTTATTGATACCGTTGAAGGTTCCACATTGAAAATGCATTATTCGTACGTTTGCTGGATTGATAGGATTGACTGTGTTGAACTGGATGGAACAGATTTGAGGAGCACCAATTTGATTAAATCAAAATTTGTTTTAGTAATGAATGGCGAATTACCGAGTTACCGAAAATCAATTAAAAGCAATAGTCCCAGATTCTAACTTTGAAATAGATTTTTGGATAGAAGTATTTATTTTTAAGGTAGAGTAAATGTGAAAGAAAAATTAGTAAAACAGTGGATCGAACGTCCTACTCGAGACGGAAAATCTACTTCCTACCTTTAAATTGAACAATTAATTTTTACTATTGTTTATGCATCCTTCTAAGTCTTAAATATTTCCTTCTCATGTGTCATAATATTTAGCCATTTCTGTTTTTATAAAGGTTTATTTCCCAACTTTTCAGAACAAAATTGGAGATAGAATGATAATAAATTACTTCAAACTGAAGGTAGCAAATAGTTATGATAGTTTATATGCGATATTCCATGAAAAAGAAGATATTATTTTCTAAACAACAGTAATTTGAGGCAACTGAGAACAGGCAGTAAAACTCATTCCGAGGCAATATAGATTATTTTCTCATAATTTAAAATATTTTTTCATCAAATCGATTCATTACTGTAATCAGAAGTCAAAACACATGTTCCTAATTGGCCCATAGTCTCTGGGGTAAACGGGAACACACTGGGGTAATTGGGAATGTTCCTGCAAGACAGGTTGGTTAGTTAAATTATTTTGGGAAAGAGGCACTGCTTAATGAATCTGCAGTTCAATTTGTGAATGCAGAACATGATTATGAATTCACAAAAAATATAGACCTCTTCTCCACCGCAAACGAGTGATTTAAAGAGAAAAACATGACAGAGTTTGCAAAATTCTTCCCCAATGACCCTAGTTAGTCATCGATTTCTCTGGCTAAATAATGAATAAATTTAGTGTGTTCCATAGTTTGCATTTTTATGGACGATATAGGCATCGCTCACATTTTTTTGTTGCTATTTTCCAATGTTATTGGACATTTTCATTACTTGGAATTATTGGTAAATTCTTTCTCCAATTAAATGTGAAAAAAAAATAAGTTTGCAATTATTTTGCTGGTTACAACTTCTATATCCCTTAAAACATTTATAAAGATTCATAAAACCAGGGCAGGAAATAAAATGGCAGCGTAGTGGAGGTTTAAGTAATTTTATATAATTAGAAATGCGAAAATAAGCATAATCGAATGTCATTTATTAGATTACTATAAATTATTTAAAAGTAAAATCCATCCTTATTTTGTTTCCATCTAAAAGATAAGCATCTGTTACCTTGTTAAGGGCACATACGCCTGTTAAAACTTGAAAATTTTCGATTTTATGAAAAAAAAATATTATTACTTTGTCTTTTATGAACAATTTAAAACAATCCACGTTAAAAATTCCCATAATTATGAAGGAAAATGTATTAGCTCTTCAACGTAAACATTGAATATAACCATAACTTTAAAGCCCTATATCTCAAAATGTGTTTTTTATATTCCGCGCACGATATCTCAAGAATATTTTTACATAAAATTTTTACCGAATATGTATTTTGCTATGTTCTACAAATTGAACCACATTTTTGTGCATATTTCTCCAAAGATGCCTTTTGGGGGGGTTAGGAAAGTTGGAATTTTAAATATTTTTAACATTTTTATTTTAAATTGGCATATAAAATAGAAATTAAATTTAAATGTTAAAAAAATGTGGTACAGTTTCTAAAACAGACTGTTTGGATTACTTAGATACCCAAAATATTGTGTTTATATAAATATTTCATCCGTTATCATGCACACAAGGTGGCTATCTCATTTTTTTCTCCAAAATTATACCCATATTTATTACTCTCTCAAACAAATATGAAGGTTTGAAAATGTGTGTGCTCAAAGAGAAAGAACAGATATTTTTCTAGAAAAAGAAGTGAGTTTGTGAATTGCATTATCTTAGAGATATAATGTATCGAATTTGACAGTTTTCCACCATTTTTTCGAGGTTTAAGAGTCGTATGTCCCCTTAAAAGCATGACCGTTGAAAAACCTTTTATCGGTTAAAATCACAGCAGTTGCATGTAATCTAGTCAAATTCTTATTATGTACCTTAGAAGATATCTAATTATTTTTTGTCTAAAAGCATAATACAGGTTTTGATAAAGTAACAGAAATTGCGGAGATAAAAAATTATTTATTCATTTACATCAATCTATATATCTGTTCTGATAATTTTAAGAGGAGTTGGGACCCTTATTCCGAAAATATTAAATTGGCCACTTCGATGCGCCTTCTCTCAAAATCTGTTATAGATTTTTGTTTGAAATTTTGTATACAATTAAAGTACATCTTTCTCATTATACTGAAATGAGCTTTTTGAAAAAACTCAAAAATTTATTTTTAACAATTTTTTTTATCAAAATAAGGTTAAATTTGACTATGCCTAATTAAATATTTTTTAAATTTATAAAATTAAAAAATTAACCAAAAACTTAATTCAGTATAATGATAAAGGTGTTCTTTACTTCAATAAATGTTTCAAACATGTATCTACAGCAGAATTTGAGGAAAGGTGCATAGAAATAGCCAATTTAATATTTTTTTGTTTGGACACAAAAGAATTAGTAAAAAATAATTTTTTGAATTTTTAAGAAAAAGTATAATTTAGTATAATGAGAAAGATGTACCTTACTTGTATAAAAAATTTAAACGTTAATCTGTAACAGATTTCGAGGAAAGGCCAATCAAAGTGGCCAATTTAAAATTTTCGGAATAAGGGTCCCAACTCCCCTTAAATACAATTTCTGATACATTTATAGAAAAATTCAGTTCCTTGAAGCTAACTGAGCTTTATTCCCAGCCAAGGCTTCCATAACTATGAATCACGACCCGAAATGCGACGGTACTGAATTATACTGCAGTGGCGAAAATTTTAATTCTTTCGGAACGACCTCTTTCATATTCTTCAGAAAACATTAAGATTAATCAAATTAAGCGTGAATTATACTTCATTTTCTAAATTCCTTTCAAATAATTGACTTGCGAAAAAGTCTTCAGTTTTGCAAAAATGCTTTAAACCCCATATTCAACATCTTTATTACTGCGGTTTTCCAAAGTTCCCTTATCCATTTGAATAACCTGGTAGAAAACGACCAACCTTACTGCACCTGCGTAGAACAAGAATATTGAGATTGGAGGTAAATGTAGTTCTCCAAGAATTTCCTCTGTTAAGACAGATATTTTTTTCTTGAGAAGACAGGGATAATCTTCGAAAAATGAAAAAAACTGAATACGTAACTCAGCTTTACTTGCGTTTCACTTGAAGCTTGACAGCGTTTAATGGATTAAATTGCGTTATTTAAATATTTAATAAATTATTGATTAAATTTGTATTCTGATAGAAGTTACGGTGTGCTGCAGTTCGGAACTGCCTATACAAAAACCGTCAAACATTCTTCCGCTCTTGGTATTTTATCAGTATGAAATCACCGGTATTAATTCGTTACCCTTCAATGCCAGTTTATTACTTTCAGAATACAGCGTCAATTAATACTCTCTTCGGCTTAAAAATTCTATTTCCTGTCTAATTATTTTTAGCGAAAGAAGTTGGACAAAATGAAGTAAATTTCTTTTAACGTTTCGGATATTCGAAATCATTTACCATTAAATGAATGATTGATTAACAAGACTACCCTTCTATAATTATATGATCTACATATCCGCTTCCAGTTAATGTATAATTATTAATACGTGAACACCATATGAATAAATTTATATGTTTGCGGCAACGCCATAAAATTTTGCTTTAATGTAGTACTGATAAAAACCAGGTTGGATGAAAATAAATTTAAGTCTTAATCTTCTTCTTTTAAAATATATTTCTATATTAAAAAAAAGGGAAACACCGTTAACCAATTATAAATTTCTCAAGTAATTACAAATAATTAATTATCTTATTTATAAACCTAAAAAAATTAATGAAATCTCTTATAAATTTCACTGAAAAAGCATTAGATCAATAGAATTTACCTTTAACTATATATTTTACCATCTAAGAAAATTTCGAATGATATAAACAGTAATTTTCTAGTTATTAAAAATAAAATTTTAAGTTTTGAAGTTAAATTAATTAAATGGGCGTTA
>BGPR01030827.1:5577-18422 GCA_013235015.1 Araneus ventricosus
TCACTTTTTCCGCACGTTAACAACGGGAAAAGTGACGTCTCCCAACCCAACCGGGGGTACCAGAATAGATCCGTATATCATTTTTTTTTGTTGGTTGATTGAACGAGATGTTACCCATGAAACAAAGTGATTGCAAAAACAAGAAGAAAACGACATTTTTAAAAGGTATCCAGATTTAAGATAAAAAGGCGTAAAAGCAGAAAAAGACAAAAGTTTTTTTAAGGTTTATTAAAGCACATCCATGAGTGAAAGAGATAGATTTTGTAAAATAACATGAAAAAAAATTAAATTTAATTTTCTTTAGTTAAACATTCATAAGTTTTATCTCATTTTTTCACTGTCTTTCACCTTCTCTTTTAAAATATTCTCTGGGCATTATGGATGAGTTTTCCGTTTTGATTAGTTACCTTAAATGCCTTAACTACCTAATTCAGGTGTAATGCGCAGTCAATGGAGTCTACAAAGCGGAAGTCCAAGAGTGATGCAAATAAAGTCAAGATTTTTAACGTAAGTAAGCAAAACAGAAGTCTTGTTTAGTGTTTGAATCAACGTGTGGTGCTGCCATCTGTTTTGAGAAAACTGCTGTATAATCAAACCTGTTAAAATTGAATGAATGGTATTTGAAGTTATTTCTGATTATCAGAATTTTTTGCAGTCATACGTTCCAAAGGTTAAGCAATTTCTTCTGGGGTAAAGTTCTGAAAATGTCGTTAATAAAAAAAGGATAAAAAGATCCAGGCATAGATTTAAAAAATATATAATTGTTTCTTTTCCAGCACAATGCATACTATTCAGTTTTATAATAAGGTATAACCTTTTACTGTTCATTAATTTCTTTCGTTGCATTTTAATATAATTTTTCTCTAGGTTATTATGAAGAGAATCATAAATTTAAATTGTTTATCAAAATTTGTAGGCTATCTAAATTTGTTCGTCCTCAACAAGAATTCGTAAACAGTTTTAGCAGTTCTCATGCATTCAAGGCAATGAATGGTATTTGATCTCCAACAGAAATTTTCGATAAACACTATTTTCGGCAAAATAAAAATCTTTCTGCGCTTTTTCTTTTTTCGATCTTCTTCCTTTTGTGTAAAAGAGAACAGAAAGCAGGAGCGTTCTTTTCGAATAAGAAAAACACAACATAGAATGATCTTTGGAATATGGGCATGGTCTGGATAACACCACTGTAAAAATTCCAGGATGCAGAATAATGAGGCTGATCAATGGGCTTTAAGGCACAATTACGTACATTAAACTATTTACAAATCTACAAGAAAAATTAAATCTTAATGCAACATTTCACGTGTATGCCATAACGCTAAACGCTTAGCGTCGTCTCATGATGCATACTATTTTTTTCTTCCTCCTCATTCTCTAAAGCGCATACGCCACAAGAGATTGGCTAACATAATCATGCCAGGGAGTGTTCTTACCAAACTGCAACACAGGGTGGGGCCAGGGGTGTAGAGGATCCGGAACGCAAAGGGACGCCGTTCCTGCATTACCTATTTTTTAAAAGAGAAATAAATAAGAAAACGTTGTGAAACCTTCTTTGAAAGAGAGAAATCTTTGTCATCCAGGTTAGAGCATTCCGGCACTGCTTAACTTGCGACTGCACCACTGCATGCGACCTAACACTTCAGTATTTGTAACTTTTAAAATTCCTAGTCCCGCAGTATCATGGATGAACGGATGAGTACACTTCATGGAAAGTTTTTACCACTCACAAGAGGCAGTCCTGCTGAATAATTGATTCCAGAGACTGAGATTTAAGATATCTAACCTAAAATTTATTTGGTCATTTATTACAATAAGTTAACTTTCCCCTAAACGAAAGGACACTGAGAACATACAAGTATTCAGATGGCGAAATGTTCGACTTCGAGATTGTGAAAAATGGCGTCCTTTTGGCACCTCTTCAAGATCAGGAAAAAAAAACACCCTCCAATTATGTCTGCAATGTAAGAATAAAATGAGGGGTCAAATATCGCACGGTATCTACCACATCTGACACCAAAACTCAGATCTGTGCGAACTTTTGGACCGAATCTGTCAAAATAAGACGCACATGACTTAAGCAGAAATTCAATTTTTCTTTCACTATAAACGTTAGAATACAAAAGAAAACTACGTTTGTAAAGATTTTATCAGCATGTATGCTGCCATTCATATTGAATGAAAATGCTATAGATCCTGTATTTCATTATTATTTTAAATATAATACCGTTTCATCATTTAAAAAAAACATATATTGAAAACTGCTTGCCAAATCTGATCCATTCCACCCAATTCAACCTAGCGAAATCTCTCACAAAATCCTTCCTTATGTATTAAAAATGTATTTCCATTACCTTTACGCGCCCGTCAACGAACTTCCGGACTCTCCTGAAAATGTTCCCATTGTATGGAAAATCCCGCGTACAACTTAAGGGGCCGTCCATAAATGATGTCACGCTTGGAGGGGGAGGGGGGGTTCATGAAATTGTGACAGTTTGTTACAAGGGGGGAGGGGTTAACAAGAAGTGTGACATCACACATTTTGGCTAAAATAAAACCATTTAAAATCAGCAGATTAAATTTTGAAGTTATTTTGAAATTACCAGAATTTGGGGGTATTTTTTTAATCGGTGCTAAAACAACTTTCATGTGATTTTTTTTCTCACTTATATTCCTTTCTTTTCGAAAACTGCATTCAGAGTAGGTTCTGAGAATATGGTAGCAGCAGAAATTCTTCACCATTAGAAGAAAACCTCCCCCTGTCACACCCTTGAAATGTCCAACAAAAGATACGTCGCCCTACTTGGGTGAGTGGAAGAACTGGTAGCGGCACAAACAGGTTGATTTTATTGAGGCGCTTTTTTTAATTCAATCTGTTTAAGAGTATTTTGTGCGCCTAAAGTAAAGATAAGATTTAAAGCAAAATAAATCAAATTCCAAAATACTACTGTTTTCAATTGCTCTTTTATATTAATATTTTATTACTATTGTATATTAATTATGTTTTTTGTTGTAAACCTTCATCTTATTTCATACAAAATAAGCACACATATAATCATTATTATTGTTATGCTCACAAATGTCATTAAAGCGCATAGTTAAAGTTTAAAAATAAAATTTGAAATATGATCTATAACGCAGTGCTTTGTTTCTGAACTGCAAGCATATGTTTATGTAATATAGCGTGACATGTGACAAGGGGGGGAGGGGGTATGATAAAGTGTGACATTTTGTGACAAAGGGGGGAGGGTCAAAAACATTGAAAAAAATTGTGACATCATTTATGGACAGTCCCTAATACGAGTGATATCATCACTTCCGCGTCGCACTACAGAAACTGGATGATGAAAGAGTCCTGACTCGGCCAGTCTAATTCCTTTGCTCTCTGTGTCTCGCTGCTCGAGCAACCGGGCACGACGGTTCTCGGAAGTCGGTGGGAAACCGCCTGTCGGTGCAAGGTGGCGGTGGAAAATTGGGCGTTTATGGAGGGTGTCGGCGATGAGAGGTGGGGTGGAGTGTTCGGCAGTTTCCACAGAGATGAGTTTCATTTTTTGGTAAGTATTGTGCAAACGGGATGAGTTGGAAGGAATTTACCTCGGTGTTTCACACTGCGGCAATAAAGATGAAACCTTTTGTTTTAATTTCTTCAGAAGAGGTTGGTCATGTGAAATGATCGAATCTTGGAAGATGTTCAAACGATGCCTTGTCTTTATAGTAGAGTTTCGCTTTATTTAAGCCGTCTTTAAATTGAATTTCCGTTAAGATTTTCCTAATTTTTGTAAGAGGAGCAAAACAATAAATTTTGTTTCAATAAGCGGAATTGAAAAGTCTATTCGAATTTTTAAAAGACATATTTTTTACTTCCTTCAAAATATTATTCGGATATGTTTTTTTCCCTCTAAGACACTAGGATATAAATTAAATCTTGGAAAAATGTAGAATGTTCATTAACAAAAATCGAGGCAAAAAACATAGAAGGGTGCAGTTCGGGTAGGCGCCGTAGATTTTTCGTGGAAACGTCGGGATAAAATCATAAAACAAGTGTTTCATATTAATATGTAATTTAATTATCGATCTCTTTAATGTAATATTTACACAGAGCAGTATAATGGTTACAGAATAGATAAATCACAAGCTACCACAACCCTTTCTACATGCGATAAACTTGTTAGGGAAACAACTTTACAGCTTCGTAACAATATCGGTTTGAGCAGAGAAAAGAGGGAAGTTCTCACAATGAGGAAAGCAAATCTGATCCATGAAAGCCGTCATTTATGCATCGGATATGCAAATGGCACTTTTCTTTCTAAAACTTGTGACTAATAATTTAAATTTTGTATTTGTCTTTCAAATTTTACTGTTTTAGCTCGTTGCATTTCTAAAATAATTATATTATTATTATTTTAGAGGTTCAACGAACTGGGCTGAGTGACAGTTCCATTGTGTTTTATGAAAGGCAATGCACTATTCATGCGATATTCGAAGTCATCAATCTTCAATTGAACACAGATATACAGTTGGGAAGCAACTCCAGAATGCACAATTTGGGGTATACGAGGGAGGTTCGATAACAGGGCAAAATTACACGACCAATTATAATTCAGGAAAATATTTGATACATGCCATAAAAACTACATACTTTGTTTATTTCTCGACATAATCTCCGTAAACGTTGAGACATTTATCCCAGCGTGTTAATAGTTTGAACATCCCTTCCTGGTATACTGCTGTTTGTCAAGTTGCTTGAAGTATCCAGAACGGTGTTTTGCAAATTCTTCTGATGCTCAAATCATTTTCCTTCAAAAAATTTCTTTAAAGGTCCGAATAAATGAAAATCCGAAGGGGGAGGGCTAAATCTGGGCTATAGGGTGGATGTTGCAGGACCTTCCGTTGTTCCAACCACGCTTTGGTTTGCTTTGGAGTATGGGGTATTGCGCCATCCTGCAAACGATTAACTCCTTCACGCAATCGTCCTGGCATTTTCTTTTTAATGGCTGCATGCGATTTTTGGAGAGTTTTGGAGGGAAAAGGATTTGTGGATCAGGAGGATTTGCAAAAACAAACAAACGTTCTCGAATACTTCAGACAACTTGATAAACAGCAGTACCATGAAGTGATGTTTAAAAGAGTTTCACGCGGGGATAAATGCATAACGTTCACGAAGATTATGTCGAAAAATAAACAAAAGTATGTAGTTTTTGTGAAATGTTTTAAATATTTTCCTGAATTATAATTGCCGGTGCAATTTCGCCCTGTGCCTTTATTATCGAACAGTCCTCGTAGTTGCTTCCGCAAGGCTTTATAGAAAACGTCCTTGTTAGGCACAGGAAGCGAGTTTGCCAATATCACTTGTTAGTCTCGTAAAAACTATAATCCTTGTAGTAGAGACAGGCAGCTTGAGTAACAATAGTTATGAAGAGCTGCTGGATAATAAGCTAAAAGCGTCTTGGCTTTTTGCAGTGGAATTTCTATGAGATAGAGCGTTTCTTATTATTTCAGGAATGACGAATCATATAAGTTAAAAGAGACATTTATTTGGACGACCACATTTACAGATCACCACATTTCCATTTAACAGGGTTGATACTTGTCCTACATCTCATTGGTACAGTACCAGTAGCAGCTTACATAGCACTTAAGTCTCTCCGAGGAGAGAATGCTTAGAGGATCTACAGACCGCACCTTTAAATGACATAGTAGAGACAAGTATATATACTCTGCTAATAATCAGTAGATCTACATATCAGCTGCGGGAATCGAATAGACAATGTCATACGATTTCGATTAAATAGCTGCTAGTATGGATGTCAAGTGAAGCGACTAGCTCAAAGAAATGACGTGAAAATCTTAAAGAAAGAATGCTTCGAATCTTAGAGTAAAGGTACGAGAGACAATTTAGAAAAGATGCAAGCTTCGTAGCTTAGAATGCAGAATTTCCTAACCATCCTGAATGTGTGTGTGTGAGGCATTTTTCCGAAATTACTCATTGCAGTGCGCAAATAGTCCTTTACGATACATTTATTAGTGGCGAACTCGAAACCCCAGGTAGCGCAACATATTTCCCGATATTGTACAATATTGTTCGATATTGTATAATATTATATGATATTGTACAATATTATACAATATTGCGAATATTGCTCAATATCATCCAATATTGTACAATATCTTTGTGCTACTGGGGATACACTAAATGATAGTTTTTCAGGATCACAGAACTACAACTAATTCAACGTGGGGATTTTAATAACAGGTAGGCATTAAAGCCTTCTTGGTGGAGTACGTTCCGTTAATTCGTTAGAGTACGCTTAACTATTTAAGTAAAAGTTAAAAATAACTTAGAGTCAATAGACAAAACAAACAAAACTTGACACGGCGAAATACCGAATTGCAGAAATTCCCGACTGCGCAGAATTCCCAACTGCAGAATATCATAATTCTCTTACGCACGGGATTGAAATATGGCGTCCCGAATAGTTTCCTAGACAGCAGCAATTTATTTGCACGAATGTGTATCATCCAGAGTTAGTAAGCATTTTAAAGACCGCATTGTCTCTATGCTCTCTCGTATGCACAGAGAAAGTACGGGGTTCGCCAACGAATTCGGCCTCGATAGATTCCGAGTTTTACTCTCTCAGATTCCGAAGCAATTAAATTCGGAATCATGTCCGTGTGTCTGCCTGTCTGTTTGTATGTGAATAGGATAATCTGAAACCGCAGTGAGCTAGATCAATGAAATTTGGCATGTAGTCGTTGCGCCAAAATTGTAAATGTGTATTAAATTCTGAACCAGAAAAAGGTACGATTCCAAAATATATAATAGCTTTTCACATATACATAATTTCGAATTGAATTGTTTCGGAATCTGGGAGTGAAAAAGGCGGAATCTATCGAGGCCGAATTCGTTGACGAACACGGTACTTTCTCTATGCATAAGAGAGAGCATAAAGACAATACGATCTTTAAATGTTCTGAAGTGATAAAAGAAAGTTTCTTCTTCACAAATAGTATTCGAGTATTACAATTTGCACTGAGTGGAGCTATAAGGCATGCATCGTTTTCAATCGATTTATTTCTTTATCGACAACTCACGTCCAAAGCAAATTTGGTACACGTTTCTGTTTGGTTGGTTTATTTACAAGTATGTCGCCATTCTGTCTATTTAAAATATCATGTACAGTTAATCAGTGTACGAGCTATCATGGTTCTGAATTAAAAAAAAAGTTTTTAAGTAACTGTAGCCATCGGAGAAAAAAGAATTTAGCAATCAGACAAATGTCTAACATCATTGAATAGATAACTCCTCATCGTGTTTTATGATTGTGCAAAAATTGCTTTCTTCGGATAATAGTTCCCAAAACTATCGTCGGAAAATATCAAAATTATGAAATAAAATTGCTGAAACGTCAGAAAATAAATAAAGACAATATTGGAAATTTGTTGAGTGTTTCTATTGATACCAATCGAGAACGTTTGGTTGCGTAACTCATAGGCACAATCGTTCATGGCTACACGTTATAAGTGACAACTTTATCTTTGTTTGTTTTTTGCCCAAATTTCACGCGTAATTTTTAGAAACTGCCAATACAAAAATTCAGAATTCCTTAAAAATATGTTTATATCCAATCGATAAAAGAAAATGAAATGTGGATTATTGCAGAATGTCGGCGAAGGTCAAAAGAATTTAAGGAAAAATAGAAAATTTGCAAGTCATATCTTGCTCAGGTTTGATTTTAATGAATCATTCTCATTGTTTTTCGATCACGGCGGTATTTCTTGAGAAATTCGTCTACAGTATGTTCACGTGAAGTCACAGTCACATCGCAAACGTGACTGGGCATGTCATCTGACACCTAAATGCAAGAGTTCCGAATTGAAGCTAAAAAAATTGACCCCTTTGTCTTAAAAATATTATTTACTAGCTGTTATGCCCGGCGTTGCTCGGGATTAAAATACTTTCATGGCTAATATTTTTGATGTAAAAAACTACTTTTGTATAGAAAATTACAATACCCAAAATTCTTTTATCGTGTGAATGTTTTTTAAAAATTAAAATGAGAATATCAGTTGAAGAAGATGATTTTTAAAAACCGCCGATAGCTAATTTTCTCCATAAGTTATTAGTATTTATTGCATAGGTACGTCACATTTTCTTCATAAATCTTGCAGTATAAGAAAGATTTTAACGGATGTTTTGGGACAATTACATAGTAAATTTTTCATTGAGAAAAAGTGTTAGAATAAATATGAATTAAAAAAAATTCGTCTTCATCCGAAATTCTTTTAATGTGATCTAGAAACAGTTCTTGTGTATTCCAAAAAAAGTGTTATAAATTGTAAATTTTATACACAATTTAATTTTTGAAAAATTATTAAAACGAGGGTAACGAATTGAACGGAAATGAAAGTTGTGTCATGAAAAGTTAATTTTTTAAACTTTTATTATGTGTAAAAATAGTTTTTGTGACATAATACATATTTTCGAAAAATATCACGGAAAATGCCAAAATCTTGCTTAATTTCCAATTAACTGAAAGTTTAATAAAATTTGGTGCTTTTAAAAGTTGACGGTTGACTTTCTTCTGATATAAAACATATTTATAAAAATAAGCAAAAATTTCAGAAATAAAGGTAAATTAGTTCAAAGTCTAACCGTTGCCAACAACGGAGTAGCTATAAATTTGCGTTATTTCAAAATCGTCTGCACGTAATTAAGAATTATTAAACTTTAAAAAATTAATAAAAAATTGAAAGAAAATATCACAGATATAAAATTGGTATCATTGAAAAGGTAAAATTTTGAACTTTAAGATGGTATAAAAATATTTTATGTCGGACAATTTGCTTCGAAGTTACGGCGAAAACACTGTTTCGGTTAATTTCTAATTAACTGACTATTTAATGAACTTTTGGACTCAGAAAAGTTCATAAGTGTCTTCCCCTTGTTTTAAATAATAAGTGTGCAAAATTTGGTTGAAAACGGTCCATTGGTTTAGGAGGAGATGTGGAACATAGCCACATACCCACATACATAGCCACATACACACATACATAGCCACAATTATTTATATTAAGATTATATACTATAGTCGAAACAGTGAAGTTCTTCAGAGTGAAGAGCCGCTCTGAACACTGAGCATCCTTCCCAAAATTATCCAATTTTTAAAAATAAGCCACTATTTAATAAGACCGAAGTGCTTATTTAAAACACATCGGAACTGAAATTTCGTGGAATAAAACTTTTCATAAATCTTGAAAACCCCTACTGAATAATAAGTATTTCCAAAGAAAATAAATGTTTGAGAAACATTCTACAAGAATTGTCAATGGAAAAGTTACAGGGAAAAATCCGAATTGTCCTGTTGCAATCATCTAATTCACAAGAACACTGTTTCTTTCAACTTAATCTTCTAGTTTTCTATAAAGCTTTCAAAATCCGTTATTTATGAGAGTCTTGAACAAAGAACTTAATCAGGTGATAGTCATCTTCCCTTATTTTCTTGTCCAATTTAAAATATATCAATGCTTGAAGTTTTGTAGTGGATTTTTTTTTATCTTATTTTATTAACTACTCCCTGTTGTTAACTACTTCCTACTTGTGCTTTTCCACTCGTTTGCCATTTAAAACCAGAATGCCAAGGTTAAGTGATTCACATATTAGCTTTCAGCTAATGAAAATGCTTCCTTAGCGCTTTTTTCCGTGCGGTTTTCATATCAGATACTGCGATGGCGACTTGTTGCTGATTTTTTTGATTTCTCAAATCGCAAGCGAAAGAACACACATTTATGCTTCGGTCTGCCCTGCATCCCTATTTTAAAACGTGTCCCAAACTCCCGGCTGGTTTGGAGGCTTTGTACTCGTGCTAGCTGACTTTGCAACAGATCGCTCAAAAAGGAACGAAAAGAGATATATAGGTGTTGATAAGACTTTTCAGATTTTTCAAACCAAATCGGGGCCGTGCCGAGGGGGTGGCGAAATCGGTCCCTGCCAAGGCTGCAGGTGGAGGGAGGGTGCAGAAGATGACCTTTAAATGAAACAAGGTTTAAGAGTTAGACTGGTAAGATCTGCTGTATAAATGAAGTTAAATTTGAGAATAAGTCTTCTGTGACTGATTACGGGGGTATATATATATATATATATACGCCACTGTTTTTAGAGTAAGATTGCATCATTTAATTTTAAAATTGTATCACATGATTTTAAGTATATTCTCATACTAAAATAAGTTACTATAATGAGTTTAAAATAAAATTTATAGTTTAATTTATTAATGATGTTTTAATATAGTATATATAACCTAATTTAGTTATAATATTTTCACTATAAATGCGGAACTGTATTTCGTATATAGCTCTTGGCATTATAATTGCTAAGACTTTGAATTGATAAGCATTTAGATATATTTTCTCGTTCTTATCTTGAAATATTTTGGAGATTTACTCCTATACTTATTGCTTTTTCCAACAATTGGCTTTCGCAGAAGGTTGGCGCCTTTAAAATCCGGATTTAATGCGACATAATCGATCCCTAAGACCGATTGGCATTTGATTGTTGGAATTCCAATTCTGGGTTGTCTTTTTCATAGTAATAGTTTATAATCTAATTATCTTTCTGTATTTCATTGTATGATTATTAATTAGCTAACATAATTTTATATTTAATTTTAATAATTGGTTTGATAGGTGTATATACTGAGAATATTATTTGAGTTTTAATTGTTTGTAAAATATTTAACTATATATTTGTATACGAGGATATAAAATTTTCGGGAGAGGGAATCATAGAGGGCATGCAAAATTGTATCACGTGGTACGTGGATGTGGGGGGGCGTAGCTTCGGCAGTTCTGCCGGGGGCGCTGGATCGCCTTGATACGGCCCTGAACCGAATGAATATAGAAAATGCTGGGAAACTACTTACTTATGTCAATCCGTCCAGCTGCCATTTTCTTACAATTTAAGAAAATGGCAAAATCAAATTTGAAAACACTAGGTTTAGATAAGTTGGCCATATATCATTTAATGTGTGCATGTACAATTGCCGCATTTCCTAACTGAAAATGCCGCATTTCCTAAATGCAAATTAAGTCACCATATTTGATTTTGTTCCTCCTTTCTCGAGCAAGATGTTTTATAATTAGTAAGTCCTTTACTATTAGTAGACATGACGCTCCATTTTTTCTTTTATTAATTTTAACGCTCATTTAAAATGTTAGACGTGCCGTTGCCGAAGTCGTACCAGGCAGGACTTGAGGATCTCTTGCACATCTATAGCTGCATATCTACTTATAGAAGGAGAATATTGCTCTTTTTGACGTGTAATGCGAAAGACGTTTTTTTTCCTACTTTTTAGGCAAGGAGCATAAACATGGCAAATCTTTCTTGTAATACTTCGAAACAGGAAGATATAGACTAAAAGTTTGGAAAATTAAGCAGTGGTGAATGGGCCTCAACAAAGTATATCGAAGGTATAGCACAGCATTCTTAAACCAACACGGCGGCGTTGCCTTCCAGAAGTAAATAAACAGAACAAATTTGGAAGACCGGAAGATTTATCAAAAGCAATGGAGAAGGGATTGATAGAGCACGTCACGACTTTATGCACTGGAGGAAGCAAACGAACCAAAAAATATATATTTGAGATTCTTGCAAATGCTCATTGTTACTGTTAATAGAGTAGTTTACTCAAAGAAGAGTAATTGGAGTTGTTTTTATCTCATTTGCTTCCGAGGTACGGCTCAGGACATAGGCGGTACGACTTAAGAGACAAGTTTCCTTAATCGTCTGATTTTATTACTTTAAGATTTGCTTATTTCATTCGACAGAGGACATGTATTTCGAACTTTTTGTAATAAATTGTTGCAGTATTCGTAGAAGTTTTGAATAAAGCAAGATTTTGTATTTCGTTTAGTAAAACCTGCAATTTGTAGACATTTTTTTTCAAATAGATGCGACTTAAGCTTATAAATTTTACCAAATTGCCCTATAAACTTAATCAAATTTGCAGCTGAATGTCTTTTGGTGGATTTAATCATCAAGAACGGTATTCATATTGTTCTTTCTGGGTTTCATTTCGTCTTCTTCAGGAATGGATAATAATAAAACACAGCGACAAAAGTGTCATTCTAAAATAAAAGGAAAAATATAAATTAAATCAAATCTGAAAAGAAAGATTTCACCTCTTGTGTATTAAACTTTTCTTAAATATCCAAGATTCACCGCCCATATAGTTAAAGGAGGTAACGAAAAATTAATAATCGTTAAAACAGAGACATTACTTTTAGAAAGCCACGGTGAATTTATGTCACGAAAAAATAAAGCATTCAATATTTGCCCGTTCCACAAGCAGGCGTAAGCTGAACAAAAGTTGATAAAGGAAAAAAAAAATTAAATTAGCTTAACAGATGGTACTGGCAGAGTTTAGAAATGAATAGTTTTTCATTACAATTCTATTTCTTACATAGATAGTTTTACGAAAAAAGAACACATAGTAATTTAAGAAAGGTTATTAAATATTAGTAAAAGTTTAAACTTAAAAAGTTAAACCTTCTTCATATATTTCAGGGTTGCGACAGATTTTATCGAAATAAGTTTCTTCTGAAAGCTGAAATATTTGAGCTTTACAGCCATTTTCCATGAAAACAATGCCTCTTCTTTCTTTCTTTCTGCAATGATTTGTTCAAAAAATATCGAGGAAATTTGTTTGAAATATTATTTGAGTATTATACAGATATATGCATAAGAAATTTAGCATTTATATATGAAATAGGTTTCTAGAGAAAAAAAAAGCAAAGGTGATTCGAATCTCTCCGAAACATCGCAACGTTTTAGGCTTGATCCAAATGTCTTG
>BGPR01030828.1:0-18422 GCA_013235015.1 Araneus ventricosus
GAGGGTAGTATTGTATGTGTCGAGAGTAGTGGCGGTATCAGGAAGGGAGGGTGACAAACCTACTTGATGAACAGTCGTGTTCCCTTCCTCCCCTCACGTCCGTTCCCCTCAACAAGATCCCTTTACTCAGTCTTGGTTCTGTTAACGCTCCAAATGAGTGTATTTAGACAGTATAATCTAAATCTACATATATATGCCAAGTTTAACTTAAAAGCTTGCAACCAGTCTGTCACAGTTTGACAGAAACATTTCCTTACCATTGAAAAAATCAGACCAGGAATGTTGAATTACTAACACAGAAAATGGCTGCTAAAAGAACTGAAACTAGAGTCGTTACAGGGGATGCTGATACTTATATTGTGAGATCTAGGTTAGAGAAAGCAATTTCTCATCCCAAGGGAAAGACATAGACCTAGTTGTGTTACTGATTGCTTTGGACCCACCAGAAAGTAACATTTATTTTATGAAGCCTGTCAAGGGTAAAATAGAAGCTAAATTATTTTTTACAAGAAAGATGCAGAAAGAAGTTTCTTTTGCTCAAGCCATCCTCCTTCTCCATGCATTCCGTGGCTGCGACATTACACCAGATATTTATGGAAAAAGCAAAGCACTATAGTTACATTGTTCAAAAATCAACTAAACCAGATAAAAGCATTGCTGACATCTTTTATAACCCCTCATCAACACCAGATGATATCTCACAAGCCGGTGAGATGTTCCTAGTACAAAGCCATTGCTGATGAACATAATTTGAATAACCGTAGATATGCAGCATTTCTCAAATCATCAACCAAGATCAGAGCTGGTCTTTCCTCAATTGCTCCAACCAAAGGAGCGACGGAGCAACACATGTTTAGCAATATGTTTCTGTTTTGACACCTTTAATGGTACCTCTAGAAGAAGAGATTGCCCTCGAACTTGATCATATACTAGAAAAACATGGTGAAATTTAATTACGAGCAAGTGTAAAAATGGGTTATGCATATTTTTATGTATGTATATATATAATATTATGTTATAGAAAGATATAATATGTTATAGATATATTGTAATAAATAGCCACTATTTTGAAATATAAACTTTCTTTCATAAAAATAAAACTAACATTTTCAACCACTTATTGTAATTATATACTTTTTCAAACTGCTTTAATATTCTAAACTATTCATCCTAAGAACAATGTGTAGGACTTTTTTTACAGGAAATTTAATTTAGTTTAATTTTTTACTTTCTTTTCACTAGGATCCATGGTTTCAAGATATTGGAGAAAAAATGAGAAATCCCCCCTTTCAACACCATGAGCACCCTCCACTAACGGGGACTTTTAGTATGTCGTTTAGGGCACTCTCCTCAAAAACTGCGCCGAATTTCAAAACTACAACTTTTTTTAAAATTTACAATTCGTTGACTGGACTACGAGTAGAAGGAAACTTATGAAGAAGAACGGATGCGAGGGGAGGAAGGGAGCATAATTGTTCATCAAATGCGTTTGTTACCCCCACTCTCCGACACATGCAATACTACCCTTGTAAAATTATTACATAGGCAGGAGGTTATTATGAGGATTGTCGATTCAGTACTTTTAATCGATTTTACCATTACAATAAGGAATTTTAGAAATATTAACTTTTATATCCCCTTGTATCTTCTAAACTATTGATGCTTCAAAAACAAAGTAGGACTTTTTTGCAGGAAATTTCATGTAGTTTAATTTTGTAATTGAGTGTTTTTTGATAGAACCCACTGGTTTTCAAGATATTTAAGAAAAATTGAAAACACCCCCTCTAAACCCCCCTGTACCCCCACACACTCCCACCAGCAGGGACTTTTAGTATGTCGTTTAGGACACTACCCCCAACAACTGTGCCAAATTTCAAAACTACACCATTAGTTTTTCTATTCGTCGATTTTTGGCCTTCGTAGACTGGACTAACAATAGGCATTAGAGCTTCAGTCTTATTCTGAAGATTTTAGAAGACAAAATTGGATATTTTGTTTAAAGGCAACACTGGGCATATAAGGGTCAAGATAGCCAATGAAATATCACTTAGGGAAGAAAAGACTTACTTCAGTTTTACCTTCCTTTCTTCATGAAACCTCATTACAAAACGACTAACCTGATAGAAATAAAGCAAAGTAACATATATATTAAGTATAATGTACATGTAGCAGTTTGAAAGTCAAAATAATATACAGAATGTACTAACAGACAGACATGTTTTTAAAATTATTCATACATATAAAACACAAGGATAACATTTTTTGAAATATCATTCAAAATTAATTTTAATTGCAAAAGACAGATGGTCCACTGAAAGACAAATTCGTTAGGCATATGAAATTTGTCCACTTTCCAAAAATCAAACCACTTTTACATTAAATTTCAAAATCAATAAACTTTTTTTTTCATATCGGTTCATTAATTAATTTTGGAATCTTTCCTATGCAGTTTTGCTACTAGAAACCTATATACTTCTACTGATGTAACATATCCCATATATTTTTTCTATGACCCATGTATGTGTTAAAAAAATACACAGTATGAAAAAATTCACCAGAAACTATTTGAAAATGGAGTTCACATCGGTATTGCCATGTTGGGAGCATAAAGAATGACAATTTACTGAATCAAAACTTTGCAAAAAGTATTGTTGAAATATCATATCCATTGATATCTTTAAGCATTCAGGTAATTTGCTTATAACAGCCATATCATAACAAAAGTGCATCTGACCCTTTAGAGATACACTCTTTCCATTACGAAAATAGAAAAATTTACAACTGTCTGGCTCATTAAAGTTAGTTTTTATTCTTATTGTTGAACATCACACAATGGCAATTGACTTTCCAGGTCATATTGTTTTCCTCAATTCATGTATGAAATGTTGCCTAATACACAACAGATATGAATAATAATGATAAACTGCTGACAGGGTCCAGGGGGTAAATCATAATATTCTAATACCTAAAAAATATAATACATATAAGAGTATTTATTATTATTATTTGGAATTGTTTTCCCCACATACTTTGTCATTAAAAAAATTTATTTGGCCTTGTGGTTCATTTCATGGCCTTGTCATTTTAGAGATTTGAATTTAAATTAAAGCTTTTAAGATTTTTTTTAATGGTTTTAATTAAATTGTTTTCAGTTAGACTTTTAACATTGAAAATTTAATGTATGGCCAATAGGTCTGCTTCCCTTTCCTTGCCGGGGACACTTTGCCATCATGATGGAGCAGTATTGTGAGATGCAGCATAAATCTGAATAAAAATGCTAATCTTAAATCACACTCAAAATACTTGGTTGCTTTGCATTGTACAAGATGGACTGAATATCATCATTATCGCAGATTATCTGCACTGGGAGTGGTTGATCCTGTTGGCTTTTATAATATAACTTTAATCAATATACCCAGTGCATGCTTGGTAATAGAGTCTTAACATTTTTAAACTTTTAATTGGTTAGTTGTGTGGGTGAATATGGATTAACTGGTTCAAAAAAAAGCATTAAAAAAATTTTATTTACCAATTTATTTTGTGTATTGAGTTTGTGTGTTGTTCGTTTTTTTGGTTCAGCATTGTTTTGTCTGTTTCTGTTTTGAGTGCGATTTCAGATTGGCGTTTTTATTCATATTTATGCTGCATCTCACAAATTGTATTTTATAGGTGGAATGCCATTAGTAATTAAAATTAAGAATGTATTTTGGTGTTTGTTTCTCTCCAGCCATGGTCAATTTCTATTAGTATAGTAAAACCTCACAAATCCGGACGTCCAAAATCTGGACCTTTTTCAATCTGTAACCCCCCCCCCCTTCCCCAGCCAAAAAAACACCCTAACTTTTATCTAACAAATCGGGCCCCAGAGTCAGCAGAAACTGGTTGTAACCATCTGTGGAGGGAAAGGATTTAACCACGTGTGCAACGATGTGTGACAAAGGTATTGAGGGGGGTCTATTGTAACGAATCATGGAGTTACAATACCTTCCTCCTTCCCCTCTCTAGCACTCAAAACGAACTATAGTTCAGCAACAAATTCCGAAACTACCACTTTTGGACGATTTTACGCCGGAAAGGGGTGTCAGGCAATGAGTCATACGAGTGCATTTCCGGAGTTCTTTGTTAGATCACGTTCAGTAAAATGTAAACATCACCCTTCCATTCTTCACTATCCTCCTATTTTGATGAAAATAACTCTGCCAGGCGCATGCGCAAGAGTGTGGAGGGTTTTCGAGTCTGTTACTATATGATAGTCCAGAATGTAAGAAATATTAACAAATAAGAAGGATGGGACGGGATTCCAACTGTGACGATGAAAAATGCTTGGCACAATTTGTGGCCGGCAACCATATTCTATGAGAACGAAGAAAACGTGGATACCGATTTCAAAGTATTTCATATCTCAAAAGAAAAAGCTGAAATTTTTTAACTAATTGAGTACGTCAAGTCAAGAGGACAAGAAATTGCCGAAGATGATGCCTTTGAAATACTGCATTGCGACGATGAAGCCTTGACAGTGTGTCAACTCTCCGATGCCGAAACATGCAGTATGGTGTTGATGAACTCCTAAACTTCAGTATCCGATAGCAAGGAGAGTGAGGAAACACAAGCGGAAGATAAAATGCCAATTGACAGCTTAGTGGAAGTGTTGAACACCACAATAAAAGGACTTAAGCAAAGAGACTTTATTTCGGAGTCGGACATAATGGCGATGCATAAAATAAAATAGAAGTTACTTAATCAAACACCAAAACTAATGAAGCAACTCATTTTAAATTAAATGTCTTATAAAAATGTTAAAGTTAATAAGAAATAATATTAATTATGTTTATAAATAAAAAAAAACATGTAATAAATATGTTTTTAAAAAATTTAAATTGAATTATGCGTTTTATGATGTTAAATTCACTTCTTAATATTAAAATGATCTAAGATCCAGAATTATCCCAAATCGCGATTCCGGATTTGCGACATTCAACTGTATATAATTTCACTTTGTATCTGTTATTAACATTGTCCCCTTGGCCGGGTGAGCTCTTGTAATAAGAAATCTATATATATTCAGAAGTATTTAATTTCCACCCATGTTACGGGGTGTCGAGTGTAAATTTGAAAAAAAGATAATAATAAATTTGCCTGGGGTGTCCTCCTGCTGGTGCTGGTCAGTTCTCTTCCCTCTGCCTCTTTAATGCCTTAAACCTAATAGGGTAGTCTTGTGTGGGTTGTGCAGCACCACCAGCGCTCCCCTCCAATCTACTTTTGCCTTGCATCCAATAGGCAGGGTCGGGATGGTTTAGGTATGATTTAATGAGCAACAGACACACATACATCGCAGATCTTCAGTGGAATCAGGTTTCGAACCAGGAATTCTCCAGTCCTGAAGCTAAAACCTTACCACTGTGGCCTCAAAAAGTGAGGGTGAATCTGTCATTTCAAAATGTGTTCTACTCTTAGGCGAAAAGTTATAAAGTTTTTACCAATCTATCTTTTAAATATTGATTTCTTTTGTTATAGATAACATTTATTATGCAGCATTATTTTAAGATTCATAAATTAGTCTTTCTACTGTTACACCATAGGGATGTTTGAGGAAACCAATAGGCATTCAGAATCATAATTTTCACTGTTAAAACAAAGAGGCTGGATTTCTCTTCAGTGTGTTCAGGAAAAAGATTTGTTTCTTTATTGGGATGTTCCACCAAATGTTATGTTTTGATCTTAATTCATACAAAACATCCTTCGTTAATGAATGCAGTAATTCAATTATGCTGTTTCTGAAATGAACAACATATTTTCTCATATATTTGCCAATCCAAATATAAAGCTGAGAATTTGGCATCAAACCACTTAACTGTAACAAATATTCTATAAACTGAACTTTAGCTTATGCATTGTCTCAATCAACATTATTACAATTATGAAAAGATAACCAAAATATTTCATAAAAGATTAATTAAAATTATATGTTTTGGCTAGATAAAAAATATAATAAATACATACCTGGCTTTGTAAAGCAAGTCTCAAAGCTGTACTTTGTTTTCCTGAAATATCTTCACTTTTTTGTTGAAATTCTTCAATACTCTTAGCCAAACTAAAAAATTCTGCCATGATTACCTTATCTAATGAGCCATCCTGTGAAAAAATATATATTGTAAGCTGCATCTGCATACTAAAACTATATACAGAAAACAGACTTTAAATGTTACTTTTTGCAAGAAAATAATCTCCAGAATGCAGTGCATACAAAACAATTTTGAATTTAAAAAGTAATAATAATACTCCTCTTTGGAGGCAAATAAAAGATATTGTCTATTTAAAGAAATCAAACTTTTACAAATACATGTGCTAGTTTATATTTAGCTAAATGCAATAGCTGAATCCTTATTTCTGATCCATTTACATCTGTTACTTTTTAATCCTTTTTGTAAAAAGATAAATCCATCCAAAATTCTGAATTAGAATTTAAAAAATCAAATTTCATTTCAGAAAAGCAAATTTCAATTTTATAGTTATTATGCTATAAAACTGGTAAGTGATACTTCCATATTTTTGTTCTCCTTGCTTGAAAGAGCATATCAGAATATTATTTACAAAAACAAAACATATTTTTTTCAAAGACATACTGATTACATTTATACGTAGAATCTTTTAAGAAATTTTTAATCCATTAAAAAAATGTTGTTAATTATCTGCATATCCAGAATACAATAATGATCAACAGTTACATATTACTAGAAAATAATTTTAAAATTTGATTTAATGATGCTAAAAATAATTTTGAAACCTTTTAAAAGTCTCATCTTACCTTTGCCTTTGCTGATAATATTTTTGCACAGCAATCATGTGCATGATCACAAACTGAACAAAGGACATCTTTCAAATTTGGCTTAATTTTCAAGTAGTCCTGTTCTGAAATCATTACTTCAGTTTCCCTAATATAAGAAACATATATTTAGTGTGCTTTAAGGTCGAATACTGTATAAAACTCATAAAACTAAAATAATAACTAAAGGAAAAAATTCTTAAAATATCCTAGCATTAGCCAAGAGGTAAAAACCTTAAAATAAAGTAGAATAATATAAAATTGCTCACAATTGGTTTAATTTTTAAAAAATTTCCGTATAAAGTCAAAGATAAAGTGACAAAATAATTAAAATAATAGCTGCCTTTGGCAACCAGCTGTTTGCCTATAATATTAACAGCCTTTGGCTATGCTGGCAACTCGGCAAAATAAATTAACAAATTGGCCATTTGAAAGGTTGAGGGACTCTGCCAAAGTTTCATTTTTCGATATCTCTTGAAAATGGAGGGTGGTGGGCAGCAGGTGACCATTGAATGACATATCTAGGGGTCACACGTCATGTGAAATAAAAACTGTCAAAATCGGTCCAGTGGTTGGGGCTGGAGGATTGGTCCTTTGCCAATTATTTTAAATATATAGATTGCTATACAATCATTTACTGTAAGCTAATAAAGCAAGGTTTGGGAAGAAATTATAATACTATCTACTACTCTTTCTATATAAAATGGATAAGCTTAAATTTAGTCACATTTTTTATGAAATGCTTTATACTGCACTTATTTTAAATCCTGCTCACATGTGCCTGGAATCAATTTTTCCAGAATTCTCCAACTTGAATGTATTACTGTTGAAAATCCAAATTTTTAATGTGTTTTAAGAAAATAAAATAGTACAAAAGTCACAGACTTTTGTACTTTTTATGATGGAAAGAATTTGATGTATTTCCACAATGCTCCTAGAATTGCAGCATTTATTGTGCTTTTGTTGCATTTTTGTTTTATATTATTAATTTCCCCTTTTTGTTTTATTTTCATATATTTTTCCTCCCTATTAAAACTCTCAATATTTTTTTTCGATCGATTTATTAAATTGCTTTTTTACATTTTGTTGTTTATGAATGGTTTTTCGATTATGTAGCTTACGCTTTTGATATGATTGTTTCTTTTATGTACATATAACAAATGAAAACAAAATGTATACTTAAAAAGCAAAAATCTCATGCATATTTTAGTCATTCAATAATAATAATGATAAGCTGTTCTATTCTAAATCACATCTCTAAAATCCACGTGGATCAAAAAACACAATTCTTTTGGAATTGTTCAATTCACAGTCACAGTTCTAGGGGGTCTGAGTAGACTATACAACTAATAATTTTTAAATTGTATCTTCAAATCATAAGCACAATAAAAATATACAACATACATCAAATGTAGTGTATGACATCGGTGGAAGTTTTCATCAGTATTTATATTAGCTATGTAACCAGCTGCAACTTCTAAAGTGTCATCCATTACTTGATACAATGCCTAAAATCAAATTAAGAGAGGTGAAAATAAAATTTAGAAAATATTTTAACATATTACAATATAATATACATTAAATATATTAGCAAAATAACCATAAAACCCAGCATGTGATTAATTTGGATTAAAAATTTATAATTGGGAAACTTAGTTGTGCACATAAATTTAACACAAAAAAGAAGAGAAAAATGAAGAACAGGAAATTCAAATGAAAGACAATTTAATTTATAAGACCCAAATGAAATTTTCTACACAAATATGATAAAATATACAGACTATCTTCAAAAACACTGAGCAAATCTTAACAAAAGAAATTTACATAAGCAGCAGGGTTTCATGGAAAAAGAGTTGATGATTTTACAAATATGTTCAGAAGGTAAGTACAAATATTCATGACTTATTTCAACTTTCAAATTGAATGCTTTTCATATCTCTAAAGGTATTATTCAAAGGTATAATCACTTTGTTGCTCCAACAACTGAAACTTTACTAGCAATATGAAAGAATTTGTAAATAATTTTAAAATATGTACTGCTAGTGGCATAGCCAAAGGGGGATGGAGAGGGCAGTTTGCCCCGGACAGCGCTCTGAATGGGCACCAAAATCAGACATGCAGGAAAACAATTTTGTAATGAAGAAGAGCAGTGGCCCTGGCTCAATCATTGTATACATAAAAAACAAAGCATTTAATTCGTATCTTACACCTTTTGTCAGTAAATTGCTGATATGTGAAAAAAGGACTGGTGGTTCACAGGCAATTTTGCAATTTATCTGCAGAAATCGAGGACGTCAGAGGAAGAATTGTGTTACTAATTAAATCTTTTTCCTGCAATTTTCCCCCCAAGTTTATGTGCCCTATGTAACTTGCAAAGGAAGTGCGGAAACCTGCAAGTTCGCCACTCATCCACAGTTTCTACTGTATACTGCCATAGTACAGCCAACTTAATTATGTCTTATTAAAATAATGAAATATTTATGATTTTTCATTATTTTAAATCTTCAGCAGGGGATTAAATATCTAACTGGGAAAAATCAAATTTAAAATATGTTGTTTAACAAGCAAAAAACTGCAAAAAGTTTTATTTAAAACTTAAGATATGTTGCTGTCGTAAATTATTCATTTGAAATTATTTACAAGTAATTAAAAATTTCAGATCATTGCTTTATCCCTAACTCTGACTTTCTACGTGTACCATAAGAGCTATTCTTTCTCATGTAAATTTTCTTTATAAATGACATTAAATAACATAGGAAAACAGTTTTATTTCAGATTTCCTCAATTACATCCATTTATAAAGAAATCCATCAGAATGTTACTTAATTGAATATTTGACTTTCAATTTGTTGAATTCCATAAATTTATATGGCACAGTCCATCAAAATGTTATAAAATGAACTAGGGGGCTCTGCCCCCTGCTCGCTAAAGCTCGCCAACCCCCAGGCAACCCTCGCAATCCTCCAGGGCTTGCTACGCAAACCCTGCTCGCTTCGCTCGCTACATGAAGACATTGGGTGTCCTAGCACAGTTGTTATAAAATCTTTATATATATATATAACAACCCCTGCTCGCTCCGCTCACCGACACCAAAGAATCACGTGATTCTTTCGGGATCACTATGTGAAAACAGCTCGCTTCACACGCTTGCCGTAGTTATCCGTTTCTGCTAGTATTAGGAAATTATAAGTACATTAATTAATAAAAGTAAATTTAAATTATTTGAAATTGCACGAACTCCTAAAATTAATTTTTCATCAGTTTCTACAATTAAAATCTTCTGGTAGCACAGATATATATGTAAATGTTAGAAAGAAATTTGAAAGGTAATATTTATAATCCAAAGATGATTAAAAATCAAAATTATTTTCATCAATCTGAAATTTAAAACTTCTTGGCATACACTTTTGAGTATTTATTCAAAAGTTTATTTCAACATAACTTCATTCCACTAAAATTTTAAGTTTAAAACTGATAAGATAGCCTTTTCCAAATCTTCAAAATAAATTTTTAAAAATTGCTTTTTCCACCAAAATTTCAAATATGCCCTCTTTGCAATGGAGTGTAATTCAGAAAAGCATTCCCACATGTATACATGCTTATTTCAACATGCTTCTCTTTTATTTAGTCAAGAAAAATATAGTGTGTTTCTCAGTGCAGTCATTTGTGTTTTAAATCTCAGAAAATTCTTGATCGTCTCTTGTCGTAGAAAGATGTAAACCATCTTGGAACCTTTTAGCTAAAAAAGGACAGTTTAAAGAAAATAGTGGCTTGAAACATGTTCATATTAACTATTCAAATTTAAAACCCATAATAATTATTTACTTTTAGCCTTCTATAATTGATAAGATAGCTTTTTTCTCAAAAATTTCAAAAATCCTTGCTTTTTTATAAAATATTACACAGAAAAGCAAAAAGTATGCAACATTATCATTCACCATTAGCAGCATGTGGTAATTCTCTTCCAGTGAAAATATATATGTGCTAAAACAGTCCGTACAAACACGGTGGCAAAAAAATCTAATCTCTCTCTATATATACGTTGCAAACAGTATGCAACTTTAATCATTCTCCGAGAGCAGTGTGCAAGAGAACTTTTCTGATGTATAATTAGTTCTCTGGTCTTTATTCTGTAATTTTTATTTTTATACATAGTAAATAGTGCACACAATTAGTATCACAAAAAAAGACGCTGGCTCCCTAAGCCTATCGGCGGCTTTCTGGCCGATCTTCCCTGAAATCTTTCATCCAGGGATTCCCTTGCACGCTGCTCTCTTCTACGCAAATTTTATTGAAAACTTCGCAAAGAGTTAATTTTAAATAAATAAATTCAAAAAAGAGTAACGACTTCTCCTGTAATCCGTAAGCGATTAGCTCGGTTAGCGAAATTCTTGGCGTCAGGGTTGAGATTGGTAAACAAACTGATCGTTGCCAACGGGGAGAAAGAAATAAAGGTCATTTTTTTGCGCCACGCATAAGCTTTTTATATAATATAGATAGCTGCCTTTTATATTAAACTTCTAAGTGTAATTTCTTAAATCTGAATGTTTTTAATACATTTTTTCAGGTATGAAGTTTTAAAAAATGCATTAATTTTTCATGAGATCACCCTTCATATATGAAACGACTCATCTTTAAATAAATTGTTTTTTCTATTGGGATGCCCAGAAAGTAATTTTTTTTTCTTCCCCTCTCTCGAGTGTTGTTAGGAGAATTTAACAAGCAAACTTCATTCTAAACTATATTATGAATATATGTTTTGAAAGCTGACATTTCATGGTATATGCATTTTGATTCTGTGGATTGGCTATTTTAGGTACCATATTCAAAATGGAAAATGAAACAGGGCATCTTCTGCTTTGTTCCTATTGAAAATGTAAAAATGCTGCTCAAGTTAGAAAAAAAGTTATGTGAAGTGTACAGAGAAGATGTGTTTTCAGATCAGTAGTGCCAAAACTGGCTTGTTCATTCTGACAATTTCAATGTTAAAGATGTGCTACACTCTAAAAGGCTACTTAAAAGTTATCAGGACAAATGAAAGGCATTGATTGAAGCAAACCACTGAATAACAACTTGGAAAGTTACTACGATGTTGAATTTGTCGCATTTGATTGTTCACGATCATGTGAAACGACTTGTTTTAGATTTAAAGCTTGATATTTGGGTTCCGCACATTCTCAGAGAACGATATTTGGTTCATCGGATTGACGTCTGTGATTTTCTACTCAAATATGAAGAAACATTCATTTCTGATGTTAATCAATATTGAATGCAAGTGATTATGGAGCAGAAGAGATGAGTCAGCTTCTCTGCCATTCAGAATCTGATATTCATAAAAAAAAAAAAGACGCTTTCTGTTTGGAGGGATTTCAAGGATTTTTTTTTTATTTTGAGCTTCTACTGAACAAATCCACTATTAATATGAAATTAATATGAAAATGTATTGGTGCCAGATGGACAAATTGAGTGATTTTATCAAAAGAAGATTTTAGAAGTGATTTTATCAGAAGAAGCTCAAAATAAAAAAAAATAGAAAAGGTGTAGTGTTTCAGCAAGACAACAGCAAAGTTTATACAAGTTTGACGACTCATCAAAAGCTGTCACAGTTTGGATGAGATGTGCTGTCGCATCCCATATTCACCACATCTGGCAGTCCTGTATTGTTACTTATTTCAGTCTTTGTAGAATGTATTGGACGGTGAAACCTTTAGTCCAGATGAGGATGTTAAAAACTAGACACAATTTTTTGATTACAAAGGTCAAAAGTTCTAAAAGAGTGGAATCATGTAAACTACTAAAAAGATGGAAAATTGTAATGGATCAAAATGGTTAGTATATAACTTAACAAAATATTTATATACTATAAAAAATTCTCTTTCATTTTCATGAACAGGAAAAATAATTACTTCCCAAACAATCCAATAAATAAGGAGTTGGTTATGAACATAATGTGAAAAATAAAAGAATCTTTTGTATATTTCAAACCAATAATAGATAAATTTTTATGCATGTTTCAAAAATTAAACATCCAGAAGACATTGATAAATCATTCAATGAATATATTTTTAAGATAAATAATAGCTTACTTGAATTCGTTGCAAAAGAAAATGTAGGTTTTTCATAATGAGTTGAAACATTTCCATCCAATTGTAAAAGGAAAGAGACCTAAGCTGCTCAGCAAGGCTGTAAAAGTGCAATGTATATTTCACAAGCAGTAAATAAAAGACTTAAAATATTCACGTATTTTTTAAAATAAAAATGAAAAGAAAAACAAAGACTCTAAAAGAAATAGTCTTCATAACATTTGTAATTTTTATAATATATCTGAATAATAAGCTTAAAATATTTAGTCATCTCAAAACGTTTAAAATTTAGAATTGAAAACTGATTTGACTAATTAAAAATGTTAACATTCAAAATTCTTAAAATAATAATGCAAGAACATGATCATTAAATTATATATAATAATTCCAAACATTGCACATAACATGTATCCTTTAAGCAAATTCAGTATGTAGAATATCTCATTCCTAATAATTCAAATTGTACAAATTATCATGTTTCCCTCGTTTCATGTCAAGAATTTGTCTATTATCTTGTGCGTGCAATTAGATTATAGAACATGTAAATTGTGTATATCATGTAAATGGGGTAAAACTAAAGTTTATGGTACCCAGCCGTTCCTCCCCACTTAGGATCACCAACTTTTTGCTGCAAGAGCAAGATGCCTTGGCAATGTAAGAACCAAAGTTTGGGTGTGCAGTGAGCTTTTTATTGTTCTCTCGCACACACAATGCCTACAGCATCTGAAAAGGAGAAATCCCACACATAATGCCTGCAACATCTTAAGCGGGTTCCGGGCAAAGATTTTAAACTTTAAAAAAAATAATCAGTGGCTTCGCTTTTAGCAAAGCGGGAAACTAGTAGCTTCGCTTTTTCATTGAATGCTAGGAATCTACATTTTTTTTTTAATTCCAAAAACGAGAAATCCATAAATAACATTTTGTATTCGACAAGAATTGCACTGCAAAGAAAAATTTGAAGCCATATTTTCCAACCATGTCAGTCGAAACAAGTCCACTATTCAAACTGTCAACAGGAATTTTAACAGTATTCAACTGGAATTTTAATATAAGTTGCTCTATATATTTGTCCTTGAAGTTATAAAAGAAAAATTACACTACGTCTCACACATGCACAGTAAAAAATTATTTAGTTCAAATACTCAATATATTTATTTCAAATTTTAATACAAAAGTTCTGTGACATATTGCCAAGTATTCTGTAAGTATCGTATAATTTGGTTGAAAACTCTGCATGTTATAAGAAATTTGGGATTTTTTAAAGAAACCTTTATCTTTTCCCGAATATCCGTTCTATTTTTACGAAAATGCATGTAGGCATGTGCATAGCAAACAAAACCATTAGTTTAGTTTAGTTATATTAACGTCCCATTGTGAAGAAACACAAATAAAACCATTAACAAAAGTTTCAAATCATTATCAGCATACCATGCCAAAATCTCTCATCAATTTCTGGTTGGTCTCCTAAATACTCTTCTGAGTGTATCTCCAATGTAAAATGCGTATGATAATTGATTGTATGTTACACGATTCTCCACAACTAATTTCAAACTATAGTCTTCATATAAAATGCAAATTTCTCGCATTTTACAAAAAGTAGCTTAATTTTTGCACACTTTTTTTTATTAAATAGCAGCAATACCAGTAAGTTGCATGCAAGTTCTATATGCAAAAAATGGCACTATTATGAACCATTTCATGATCTGTCTAAAAGAAATATGATAAAAACCTTTTCAGGTAGTTTCACATGAATCCAAATAAAGCAAGTTTCAATCAACAGAAAATGTGTCACTTCTTTTAAGTTGTCTAAAAGAATATTTTAAAATCATATTAATCACAGTTTTTTAGAAAACTGCACCTCATTTCAATTTTTCATAAAAGTTGTAGTGTAATCTTTTTACATAGAAAAAATTTATATAACAAAAATTTCCATTTCCTATTAGCAATGTGACAATAAGAAATAATTTTATCCAGTTTGAAATTACAGTTCCTTTAATCACCAAAACTCTAGAATTCCCATCTATTATACTGTAAATTACACTTCACAATTTCATAAAATCTCTAATACCAGGTTTAATGTGAGAGCAATAATATCTTAAATGCTTGGAACAAATAAAAACTTCACATTTAAAAAAAAAGAATTAACAGCAAAATATTCAAAATACATTAATAAATTAAATGCACAACTCCAAAAAAAATCTACATAATCATATTTCATTACTTGCCAGTGTTGCTTTCTAAGTCAAAATCATCACTTTGAGATACCACTTCTATTACAGTCTGAAAAAAACATATATCAATATATAAACAAAAGCATTATAAATTATTTCTGCAGTCAAGGACAAAATAAGGAAATATAGCTTTAACCCAAAGATATACGAGAATAGAAAAATTCAATGAATGCTCATATATTAAACAAGAAAGAAATTTACAGTTATTGAGTTGTAACTTGAAAATGAGAGTGCATTAATGTTCTGAATTAAAAAGTAACTTTTCAATGAATATTGTAATACCAGGAACCAAATGATATTGCATATATGCACAATATACAATTATGTTTTGAGTTTACTTTTATAAAATTCATTTTGATAAATAAGAAAAAGTTTAGAGTTATAATGGAATAACTATGGAAAAAAAAATAGAATAGAAATGCATTATTCTTGAATGCAATTATCAAGCAAAAAAAAAAAATGCAATGCTCTTTGCAAAGTTCAATCTCGGAAATATTATGAGAAAATATTACTTTTACCTAGACCATGTGAATGTTTGAATTTGACAATTCAAAAGAAACAAACCATAATATCTTTGAAAAATGCAATTTTATGCAACTAAGCTCATGAAAAAAGCTCAACCACGCAAAATTTTATGAAAATTTCTATTATAGCTCATTACTTTATTTTAAAATATTAATATAATACAATATTTCAATAAATATATGGTGAAAAGTCTAGAGAAACTAAGCACGAAATATTTTAATAAAACTGATTTATTTAGACAAGTATCAGTGTATTCTATTAATCACATTTTATCATACTATGAAAAAGTAATGCATCACAAACTTTTTTAAAAAAAAAAAAACTGAAGCAGTCACCATACCAATAACATGCCTATCAACATACATAATGCAAGCTCAAATTCCATTGACCAATTCTTTTAAGTGCTCATTTTTTTTAAAAAAAATTACAACATTTTGCACCAT
Source organism: Araneus ventricosus (assembly GCA_013235015.1). Taxonomy (NCBI): domain Eukaryota; kingdom Metazoa; phylum Arthropoda; class Arachnida; order Araneae; family Araneidae; genus Araneus; species Araneus ventricosus. Next base: position 16,106 of record BGPR01030828.1, read on the forward strand.
TTTACATGACAGTCGTATATGCTTTATTAGAAATTCCACAATACAGAGCAGAAAACTGAAATTATGAAAGAAGTTCATGCTAACAAATTATGCAAATTTTTCAGTTAGAGCCCAAAGTAACAACTAGCAAGAAATTTGTGATCTGATACTTCCTCATAATCACTACAAATTCAGACATAAATACTCATGAACAGAAATTAATGAACCAATGGCAATTTTCAACTAAACACTAGAACCGAGAAATCACTTTTAGATTATACAGATAACATTCATCAAGATCATTAATAAAATCATTAATGCACAAATAGAAAGTGCTTGGCATGTTAAAAATTAGTTCTGAATATTACTAACATCAGCTTATGAATTCAAAACTGCATCTTCAAAACTATGGGTATATTTCAAATTCATAAGGCATTACTGATTCAATAATCTATTTTCACAAATTACAAAAATTTTAAAACTAAGATCTAAAGACCTAAATATTTTAAATTGTTAGACTAATCACAAATTAATAGCATACCTGCTTTACTTGAGAACCTTTTGTAAAGCATTCTTCAAATGTCTGAGACAAAACGAAAGTGGTTTTGCCTCAGCATTCAAATACAATACTAAATTAATTTTTCTATAGGGAAAAATATATGATCATAATCCATTTAATATGCAACATTATGTTTTAAAATATTCAAATGTCAATTTGCAAATTGGTTATACAGTAAAAGCAACTAACCGGAATCTCAGGAAACTCCTTCCGGATACCATAGAAAGAATCTGATATGTTGAGTGGACGAGAGAAAAATGAGGGGAAGAGAAGATTGTAGCCTTTTTTTCGAAAGATTTTTTCAAGCCAAATAATTTGTTTTTGTACATTTGAAATGTCATTAAATATATTTAGAATATCTGGATCTTCCATAACGTATTTACAAAACTATATTATGAAGATTTTAATTAACACTGATGATTTAAAATATACTATATGAATCTAAGAATTTTTTTACGTAAATATATAGATTGTAAACATATAAAATATAGCGGTGAAACTCAAGAAAAATAATTTACCCAGCAAGCATAATAAAACTTTTTAAGGATAATAATAACAAATCAAAATGATATCAAACCACTAATTATCTTTCAGAAGATCGCATAAAGTTATTCGCAAGTAGTGACCTCCAATTCTCCTGCACTTGATATTCGTGTAGAATCCAACATCTGCGGTATTCGGAGGTAAATAAATAAAGGAAAAGAGATTTTACCCAATCTGGAGTAAACTCCTCCCCCACCAATGAGACTTTTTTTTCTTCACGGATTCTGTCCCTTTACTTTAATTTTGTTGTCGATTTCGTTTTCAGGTCTTGTTTTTTTCTGTTAGGTTTATGATTGTGCTAAACCCAAATATGAAATAAACAAGCTGGAATTTAACAAATAAACTCAAGCTTTTAATTAATTATAAAACTATTAGAATTCAATTTCAAAAAATACAACATGCATGCCCAAGTCTGATTCACACCCAGTAGTTTCTGAGCATATTTGAGGTGAACACCACTGTTAATAGAGCATGATTAATCAATCGCATTCTTCAATGGTGCTGTTTGTTTAGTCAGACATTGAGATGTAAATAAAGTATGAGTTTAACTTACTTTAGATAAGCACAAAAATAATTATAATTTGCCATACATTTAAACTGTAGTAATTTTAATATATATTAATTAAAATATGGCAAAACAAAATTAATTTATCAACAATTCCTCCCCTTTAATTTGGCATAGTTATTAATATATATGATTCTTAGCTAGAATTTTTCATTAGAAAAACATTTTAGTAAAACAAATCAGCAATATTTTGTTTGCTGGATATAGATTTTAAATCAAAGCATTTTTTGATCACTTACGACCCATATCTAAAATGATATCTAATGTCAATATATGTTTCAGTATTTTCGATATTATTTTTACAAAAACAAATGCACTTTCATTGTCACAAAATAATGTTGGCTTTTTCAATAAAATGTTAATGTGAGCATTCTTCAAAATGTTCGATAATATACAAGTCTCTTTTACAGTTTCAGACTGGCAATAAACTCTGCTCATTGTTGATAGAGCTAAGCCACTTTTTGTTAGTCGTTTTAGAGAAAGGACTCCCCTAGAAAGATTATGTATCCACTAGTGGATTTCACTGTACACGATGCTGCACCCCAATTTGAGTCGTATAAAGTATAATTCGTTAGAATTAGCTTTTCTTAACCCAATGCTAAAGTCACTAGGTTGCCTACATATTTAAGGATTTGTAGGGCAGACTTTCCAATAATTTAAAGCAGGATTCG
>BGPR01030829.1:0-18421 GCA_013235015.1 Araneus ventricosus
TGAGGCCATTCAAACAATTTTGGATAGGCATCCAACTCTTCTTTAGTGTATTCACTAAGTCTCTTCGGAACTGGTCTCAACTGTCTGATTTGAGAACAAATATTAACTTTAATATCGTCGGGAATCTTACTGTCAGGGAAAAGATGTAATCTCTCCATGCGAGTGTGCCTTAGTAGAGAAGTACCGCATGCTTTATACACTGCTTTCCAAAAAACTTTTGTCGGATCCTTGTTCTGGAGTTCCCAGGCTGGTGTAAAGGTTTCACCTCCAGCATACATGGTATGGTGGCGATATATTCTGTACCTCCATTCTGTATCTGGCATAGCTATTTCGGCAGTGTTGATAACAACAACGTGATCACCACAATCGCTTAAAGTGTGAAAGATTGGTTTATGCTTGCCTGACAAATATTTTGCGATCAGTTCAGCAGAATCAAAAGGATTCTGCCATTTGGCATCGTATATATGCCACAAACGGGCGAAAACAGCCCATTGCTTTGCTCTTCTGTGCTTCGATAACAAGACCTTTGACATTTTTCCCTAGCAAAGGTTATAAACAACTTAAACAGTGAGAAACGGGCTGACTTTTTCTTATAACACTAATTCGTATTATATTACAAAATAATTTTTAAATTTAGATTAAATAAATCACGCCGCTGTTACCAATCTGAACACTTTGTTTACTATTTCAGGGCCGAAATGAGTTGAGCTGTAAATAAGCTGCTAATGTTTATAAGATCTGTTTGTTCACCTTTTCTATTGGCAAAAATTTAAATTAATATCTAAAGAATTTCACAAATATTCATATTAGCTCTTTTTAAACACAGTCGTAAGGTGAGTACGATAAATTTAAAATATCTTCAAATAAAATATCATGCCGCAAATATGTTCGGTTGTCAAAGGTTGTTGTCACAATGGCAACAGCTTGTTATATATATTATTGTTTATACTTTTGTATTGATAAATCGTGGTGTTCTTAAGTTGTTGCAAAAACGCACTTATTGGCCGCTGTTCTTTTATAAAAATTAATTGGTATGGCTTCAACTCTTGACAGTTATGTAAATCGTATCCTTTTCTGTTAAAAAAAATCATAAAATTGTGTGGTAACTGTATGTTGTATTGGTAACTTTCTAGAATATTTTTCGTCATTTGCTTGGTGCTCAAAAGTACAGATAAATACTTTTAGGAAAAAAAACTTGAGAAATTAATATTTCATAATATTTTTATTTAATTGGAATTTTAGGATTAATTCTTTAACTTATTTAGTTCTTATTCGCATTTTAGAATTGTTTATGCGTGCATGTTCGGAATTCGCGCGCTTTTTACTTAAATTCTAACTACTTTTTATTTTATTTCTGAATTGAAATTTAATGAGCATATTGTGCAGATCTCGGACCTCTACATTCACTTTTATTATTTTAATCAAAAATTTCGTATGCGTTTGTAGTTCTAGAATGACAAATAAAAATGCAAGTCCACATTTTTCCTGTGCGAATTTCTATGTTCTTTCTAAACTTATTTCCTTCTGTATTATTAATTATGAAATTATTTTTATTCATAATTTTAACACATACATATGCTGCATATAAATTCAATGCAATGTTTTTGAAGCTATTTCTTTAATGATTTTCTTCACATATTTTTCAAATATTACTTATCTGAATTTTAAAAAAAATGTTATTTCCATGGTTCTTTAAAATCTTTTTTGTTCTAAAAAACTGCATGTGAATAACTGGTAACCTATTGTTAATATTTTTTAAAAACACTGAGTGAAAACATATATTAAACAAAATGCCCAAATTTTAATTAAAACAGTACAATAAACTCTGTTTCACTGACTAATAAATGCAAAAGAGTGACCATGAAATTTTGTTGTGGACATTATTTATAATTATATATTACCCCTAAAATTGCATATTTGATAGATTATATAATATTAGTATGTACAATTTAGTATATACATACAATAGAACATTTAATGCACATACTATATTATTGTAACAAAGCTCTCTGTGTAACTATACACTAGAAGGCTAAAAAAGCCTCAATCTTATTTGCTTTCCCATTGAATGTATTTTTCAATATATAATCAAAGATAGTCTGATTCTCTTCATTAAATAACAAGTTTACTGTATTCTGTTTAATTGTGTTAATATGTTGAATATTTTTAATTGTTATTGTCTTGCAAGAAAATATTTTAGGATTTTCGAATTTATTACTTTAAAAAATTAAGTTTACATTGAAAAAAACTTATTTTTATTTTCTTTGATTTAATATCAGACACCGTATCTATCATCACTGCTGATGGAAGAAATATTGTGGTAAGTAAATAATTTAAGTTTATGGTACCCACTTGCTTCGTTCCTCTTAGGATCGCCAAGAACGGTGATGAGAGAGCATTTTTTTTGGATGCGTCTAGATGTTTTTAATGAGTGACATGCGCACAAATTTATCTTTTCATCGGTGTTTCGCTTATCGGCTATATTGCACCATGTTTCGATTGGACTGTTCGGTTCATCTCTTCTATGTGATTGGTGTTGGCATGTCGTGAGTGTAATGTTGCAGAGTTAACGCAGATAAAAGGCAGTTTAAAATACAAAATAGCTTTAATCCAGTTTACTTAAAAAAAGAAACATGCTGCTGTCTTGCAGCTTACACACTCACTGACAGCCATCCATTCGACTGCTTGTTTAAAAACACAAATGAACAATATATATAGATTGTAACAACCAATCAACTTCGACTAGTGCTGTAACTTCGGCTACGTCATGAAATTAACCAATGAGATGCGTTTCATTCAGTGACTGAACAATTTCATTTGAATTTCCAACATTCGGCCCCATCAGTCACTGAATCCTTTTGAAATATAGCCTTTATTACTGAAAGAAATTTTTCTTTTACAAAAGGTTTTGTTAAGAAATCGGCCAAATTTTTCTTAGAATTTAGATAATTTAGTTCAAATTCTTTATCATCTAATAATTTTCGAACAAATTTATATTTGATGTCAGTATGTTTAGTTTTATTATTCTCAATATTATTTTTCGAAAAATGAATAGCTGCTTGGCTGTCAGAATACAATTCCGGCATTCTGAAATCAATTAAATTAAGTTCTTTTTAAAATTTTAGAATACCAAATAATACATTTTGAACTTTCTGTTAGTGTTATAAATTCAGCTTCCATTGAGCTTAAAGCAATACATTTTTGCTTCTGTGATTTCCATGTTATTGGTACATTTCCAAATAACATAATGTATCCACTTGTAGAATGTCTATCATTTAACTTGCATCCCCAGCTAGAATCTGAATACATAGTTAACCTAGTATTATGAGTATCCGAGAGATTTATTTTATAAAACATTGTTTTAAACACATAATTTAAAATATCAACAACAATAGTCCAATGATGATACGTATATCCATTACAAAATTGTGACATTGTGTTTACAGCAAATGCAATATCTGGCCTGGACCTATTCGCAATAAACGATAGGCATCCAATTAATGTTTTATACGGAATCTGTCTCGTAAGTTCCGTTTCTATTATCTCATTTTCTTTTACTCTATCGGGTAAAATACAACCTACCTTCAAAGGTAACGCAATTTGCCTTCTTGGCAAATTTTTGAATCTAGTCTTAAGTTTATTTATATATGTATTCTGATGCAGATACACAGAATCCCCGATTCGCTCAAAATTTACACCAATTAGGTATCTAACTGGTCCCAACTCTGTTATTTCCAATTTAATTTTTATATTAAGAATTGAATCTTCAAGATCACTTTGCGATTTGCTGAAAACGACAATGTCATCTACGTATACCAATAAAATACAATTACTTTTAGTATATAGACCATTACACAACTCATTTCGATGAAATCCAAGTCCAAATAAAATTTCATTTAATTCAATATTCCATTGTCTACCACTCTGGTGAAGACCATATATACTATTATGCAACCTGCAAACATAATGTTCGCATCCTTTTACAGCAAATCCTTCGGGTTGCTGCATGTAAATGGAAATATCCAGGTTTCCATACAAATATGCTCCTTTTACATCTATCTGAGCATGATTCCACCCTAAAATACATACTAACAAAACGAATAAAAATTTAATTATATCAAAATTCACAAGTGGTGCAAATACATCAGTAAAATCAACACCCGGTCTTTGCTTAAACCCTTGTGCTACCAATCTCGATTTATATTTCTTTACATTATTTTTCTCATCATGTTTAATACTGTATACCCATCTACAACCTAAAACTTTCATATTCGATTTGGGTTCAACCAGATCCCAAATCTTTCTATTCTGCATTAATTTAATTTCCTCAGACATAGCTTCGTCCCATTTCAATTTGTTTGGAGAAATTTGAGTTTCTTTAAATGTTTTGGGGATTTCAGTCATGTATATCTCGTGTTGAAAAATATCATTTACAAAGCTTGCTTCATCTACGGAATCTGAACTAGTTTCATTATCACATTCCGTTTTTTCTTCAAAACGTGTATTTGTTGTTGTTGGTTTAAAGTTAAACTGATTAGGGTCAAACTCTAATTTGTTTCTCTCACAATAAATTTTAACATCATTTATGGATCTAAGTCGTTCTTTACTAGGAGGATAATAATAAACATCTATCCTTTTACTTTTTTTCTAGGTTTTTCTAATCTTATCCAAGTTAAAATATCTAACGATGAGGGTTTTTTCGGTGAACTAGATTTTTCATCCTGTGCCCTGCAATCACTATCGTTATTTAAATTTTGATCCAATTGATATATAGCATAGTCATAATGTTTAACTCTACCAAACAAAGTTTTCACGCCATTCTTCGTTTCATCAATTTTAACGTGAATACTTTTTACGACTTTCCTTTCTTTAGGTAACCATACCCTGTATCCTCTTCTATTTGCAGCGTAACCAACCAATATTCCAATTTTAGCTTTGGGTTGTAATTTATTTCTATTAACTATTGGTACATACACATATGCTAGTGAACCAAATATACGACAATGTCTAATGGAGGGTTTATGTCCCGACCATATTTCCATCGGCGTTTTTTCCCTCTGTTAATTTATGACTACACCGATTTTTAATATGAACATAGGCATGAAGTGCTTCCGCCCAAAACCTTGGTTGTAAGCTATTATCTTGTAGCATAGTTCTGACCGCTTCCATACTTGACCTATTGAATCTTTCAGCTATACCATTTAATTCCGGTGTATAGAAAGATGTTCTCTCAATTCTAATACCCAAATCTCTTTAAGATGTCTCAAAATCTTTGTGACAAAACTCCATTCCGTTGTCGGTCCTGACACTTTTAAGTTTCCTTCCTAATTCGCGTTGTACCCTAGATAAGTACTCTTTAAAAATTGAAAATACTTCACTTTTACTTTTAAGAGTAAATACATCTATTTTTCTAGAAAAATCATCAATTATGGACAAGAAATATTTACTTCCCCCCAAAGAATTAACAGGTGCAGGTCCCCATAAATCCATGTGGACTTTGTCCAAAACAGACTTTGTTACTCGTTTGTACACAATTCTTTTTCAGAGATGTTCTTGTTGCTTTACCTACATTACAAGCTATACACGATTCATCATCTATTTTAATATTTACTTTCTCCAACCCTTTAACCGATTTATTTTTGCACATATCTTTAATAATAATAGGGATATTGACATGGCATAATCTCTTTATGGATTAAATTTAAATCTACACTAGTATACATTACACTGTCTAATAAAGGATAACCAGATACTATATAAAGCATATCTTGCCGAAAAGCTGAAAAGAAATATTCATTATTAGAATGACATATACGCATAACATTATTTGACCAAGTTATTTTAAGTCCTGCTATGTCCATTCTTGCTCCACTAATTAGATTCCTCCTCATGTTTGGAGTATAAAATACATCTTTTAAAGTGATTTTAACATTACCTTTAATGTCTTTAACGATGAAGTCGATATCACCAATTCCTTTAACCTCACAAGTCGACTTCTTATCGGCAAGGAGGGCTTTTGTCGTTGTTAGTTCCTTAAAGTTCTTGAACCAGTCATGTTCATAACAAAAATGGGAAGTAGCTGTGGTATCTATCAGGAACTGATCCCAGTCCGTCGATACTCCAAAAGCTTGATTAGTTCCTCAAAACGAAGTTTCCGATGCGAAAGCTTGCTTCTTTTCTTTATTCCGCTTCTTATAACATTTAGATACATCGTGTCCTTTGCGGGAACAAAAGTCACAAAACGGCCCCATTCCTTTAGGGTAACTGATTTTCCTGTATTGACCAGGGTTTCTTGAAGGGTCCAACACTGCGTTCAGAAGATTTCTTGCGAGTTTCCTGCAGACGAAATGATCCAACGGTGCATGCATTCTCTGTATAATCTAGATTCAAATCCTTCTGCTTCAGTTGAATTCGTCCAGCTTCATTTACAAGTTCTTTTTCAACTTCCCGATAGTTAAATTCTTCATCCTTCAATCTATAGAGGGTTTGAACCAAATGATCATACTCAGCTGGCAATCTTCTAATAAGTTGTAATGCGATTAAAGGTTCAGGAATTTCAAAACCCGCTTCTTTAACTTGAGTTGTCTTCTCATCGACTCGCTTGCAAAAATTTCCAATGGTTTCTTCTGGATTAAACTTGAGCTTGAAAAATTCATCAGTAAGAACTGCCAATCGCGCTTTGGAAGTTGGTTCGAAATTTGATTTTAAAATGTTCCATGCTTCTTTACCATCTGTTGTGTGTCGGATTAACGGAAGAAATTTTCTTTCCATGCCTTGGTAAATTATAGTGTAACATCTCTGCTTTCTCCAGTCATACTCGAATTTTTCTTTCTCAGTAGCCTGTTCAGGACATGGCTCATCTTCCTCAATTATGAAGCTCCAACAACCACGATCCATCAGCACGACCTTCATGTCTTCCTTCCATGAAGCATAATTAGAACCATCCAACTTTGGGAATGCAAATGGCGAAGACTCCGCCAGCATATTCATCTTCCGATCTGCTTTATATACTTCACAACAAACAGGCACAATCCTTTCGGTTTAATTTAAACAGTAGGGCTTAAACTGCATCTGGCGTAAAGGAGTACGGGATCGCACGGCCCATAACCACTGTTGGCATGTCGTTAGTGTAATTTTGCAGAGTTAACGCAGGTAAAAGGCAGTTTAAAATACAAAATAGCTTTAATCCAGTTTACTTAAAAAAAGAAACATGCTGCTGTCTTGCAGCTTACACACTCACTGACAGCCATCCATTCGACTGCTTGTTTAAAAACACAAATGAACAATATATATAGATTGTAACAACCAATCAACTTCGACTAGTGCTGTAACTTCGGCTACGTCATGAAATTAACCAATGAGATGCGTTTCATTCAGTGACTGAACAATTTCATTTGAATTTCCAACATTCGGCCCCATCAGGCACTGAATCCTTTTGAAATATAGCCTTTATTACTGAAAGAAATTTTTCTTTTACAAAAGGTTTTGTTAAGAAATCGGCCAAATTTTTCTTAGAATTTAGATAATTTAGTTCAAATTCTTTATCATCTAATAATTTTCGAACAAATTTATATTTGATGTCAGTATGTTTAGTTTTATTATTCTCAATATTATTTTTCGAAAAATGAATAGCTGCTTGGCTGTCAGAATACAATTCCGGCATTCTGAAATCAATTAAATTAAGTTCTTTTTAAAATTTTAGAATACCAAATAATACATTTTGAACTTTCTGTTAGTGTTATAAATTCAGCTTCCATTGAGCTTAAAGCAATACATTTTTGCTTCTGTGATTTCCATGTTATTGGTACATTTCCAAATAACATAATGTATCCACTTGTAGAATGTCTATCATTTAACTTGCATCCCCAGCTAGAATCTGAATACATAGTTAACCTAGTATTATGAGTATCCGAGAGATTTATTTTATAAAACATTGTTTTAAACACATAATTTAAAATATCAACAACAATAGTCCAATGATGATACGTATATCCATTACAAAATTGTGACATTGTGTTTACAGCAAATGCAATATCTGGCCTGGACCTATTCGCAATAAACGATAGGCATCCAATTAATGTTTTATACGGAATCTGTCTCGTAAGTTCCGTTTCTATTATCTCATTTTCTTTTACTCTATCGGGTAAAATACAACCTACCTTCAAAGGTAACGCAATTTGCCTTCTTGGCAAATTTTTGAATCTAGTCTTAAGTTTATTTATATATGTATTCTGATGCAGATACACAGAATCCCCGATTCGCTCAAAATTTACACCAATTAGGTATCTAACTGGTCCCAACTCTGTTATTTCCAATTTAATTTTTATATTAAGAATTGAATCTTCAAGATCACTTTGCGATTTGCTGAAAACGACAATGTCATCTACGTATACCAATAAAATACAATTACTTTTAGTATATAGACCATTACACAACTCATTTCGATGAAATCCAAGTCCAAATAAAATTTCATTTAATTCAATATTCCATTGTCTACCACTCTGGTGAAGACCATATATACTATTATGCAACCTGCAAACATAATGTTCGCATCCTTTTACAGCAAATCCTTCGGGTTGCTGCATGTAAATGGAAATATCCAGGTTTCCATACAAATATGCTCCTTTTACATCTATCTGAGCATGATTCCACCCTAAAATACATACTAACAAAACGAATAAAAATTTAATTATATCAAAATTCACAAGTGGTGCAAATACATCAGTAAAATCAACACCCGGTCTTTGCTTAAACCCTTGTGCTACCAATCTCGATTTATATTTCTTTACATTATTTTTCTCATCATGTTTAATACTGTATACCCATCTACAACCTAAAACTTTCATATTCGATTTGGGTTCAACCAGATCCCAAATCTTTCTATTCTGCATTAATTTAATTTCCTCAGACATAGCTTCGTCCCATTTCAATTTGTTTGGAGAAATTTGAGTTTCTTTAAATGTTTTGGGGATTTCAGTCATGTATATCTCGTGTTGAAAAATATCATTTACAAAGCTTGCTTCATCTACGGAATCTGAACTAGTTTCATTATCACATTCCGTTTTTTCTTCAAAACGTGTATTTGTTGTTGTTGGTTTAAAGTTAAACTGATTAGGGTCAAACTCTAATTTGTTTCTCTCACAATAAATTTTAACATCATTTATGGATCTAAGTCGTTCTTTACTAGGAGGATAATAATAAACATCTATCCTTTTACTTTTTTTCTAGGTTTTTCTAATCTTATCCAAGTTAAAATATCTAACGATGAGGGTTTTTTCGGTGAACTAGATTTTTCATCCTGTGCCCTGCAATCACTATCGTTATTTAAATTTTGATCCAATTGATATATAGCATAGTCATAATGTTTAACTTTACCAAACAAAGTTTTCACGCCATTCTTCGTTTCATCAATTTTAACGTGAATACTTTCTACGACTTTCCTTTCTTTAGGTAACCATACCCTGTATCCTCTTCTATTTGCAGCGTAACCAACCAATATTCCAATTTTAGCTTTGGGTTGTAATTTATTTCTATTAACTATTGGTACATACACATATGCTAGTGAACCAAATATACGACAATGTCTAATGGAGGGTTTATGTCCCGACCATATTTCCATCGGCGTTTTTTCCCTCTGTTAATTTATGACTACACCGATTTTTAATATGAACATAGGCATGAAGTGCTTCCGCCCAAAACCTTGGTTGTAAGCTATTATCTTGTAGCATAGTTCTGACCGCTTCCATACTTGACCTATTGAATCTTTCAGCTATACCATTTAATTCCGGTGTATAGAAAGATGTTCTCTCAATTCTAATACCCAAATCTCTTTAAGATGTCTCAAAATCTTTGTGACAAAACTCCATTCCGTTGTCGGTCCTGACACTTTTAAGTTTCCTTCCTAATTCGCGTTGTACCCTAGATAAGTACTCTTTAAAAATTGAAAATACTTCGCTTTTACGAGTAAATACATCTATTTTTCTAGAAAAATCATCAATTATGGACAAGAAATATTTACTTCCCCCCAAAGAATTAACAGGTGCAGGTCCCCATAAATCCATGTGGACTTTGTCCAAAACAGACTTTGTTACTCGTTTGTACACAATTCTTTTTCAGAGATGTTCTTGTTGCTTTACCTACATTACAAGCTATACACGATTCATCATCTATTTTAATATTTACTTTCTCCAACCCTTTAACCGATTTATTTTTGCACATATCTTTAATAATAATAGGGATATTGACATGGCATAATCTCTTTATGGATTAAATTTAAATCTACACTAGTATACATTACACTGTCTAATAAAGGATAACCAGATACTATATAAAGCATATCTTGCCGAAAAGCTGAAAAGAAATATTCATTATTAGAATGACATATACGCATAACATTATTTGACCAAGTTATTTTAAGTCCTGCTATGTCCATTCTTGCTCCACTAATTAGATTCCTCCTCATGTTTGGAGTATAAAATACATCTTTTAAAGTGATTTTAACATTACCTTTAATGTCTTTAACGATGAAGTCGATATCACCAATTCCTTTAACCTCACAAGTCGACTTCTTATCGGCAAGGAGGGCTTTTGTCGTTGTTAGTTCCTTAAAGTTCTTGAACCAGTCATGTTCATAACAAAAATGGGAAGTAGCTGTGGTATCTATCAGGAACTGATCCCAGTCCGTCGATACTCCAAAAGCTTGATTAGTTCCTCAAAACGAAGTTTCCGATGCGAAAGCTTGCTTCTTTTCTTTATTCCGCTTCTTATAACATTTAGATACATCGTGTCCTTTGCGGGAACAAAAGTCACAAAACGGCCCCATTCCTTTAGGGTAACTGATTTTCCTGTATTGACCAGGGTTTCTTGAAGGGTCCAACACTGCGTTCAGAAGATTTCTTGCGAGTTTCCTGCAGACGAAATGATCCAACGGTGCATGCATTCTCTGTATAATCTAGATTCAAATCCTTCTGCTTCAGTTGAATTCGTCCAGCTTCATTTACAAGTTCTTTTTCAACTTCCCGATAGTTAAATTCTTCATCCTTCAATCTATAGAGGGTTTGAACCAAATGATCATACTCAGCTGGCAATCTTCTAATAAGTTGTAATGCGATTAAAGGTTCAGGAATTTCAAAACCCGCTTCTTTAACTTGAGTTGTCTTCTCATCGACTCGCTTGCAAAAATTTCCAATGGTTTCTTCTGGATTAAACTTGAGCTTGAAAAATTCATCAGTAAGAACTGCCAATCGCGCTTTGGAAGTTGGTTCGAAATTTGATTTTAAAATGTTCCATGCTTCTTTACCATCTGTTGTGTGTCGGATTAACGGAAGAAATTTTCTTTCCATGCCTTGGTAAATTATAGTGTAACATCTCTGCTTTCTCCAGTCATACTCGAATTTTTCTTTCTCAGTAGCCTGTTCAGGACATGGCTCATCTTCCTCAATTATGAAGCTCCAACAACCACGATCCATCAGCACGACCTTCATGTCTTCCTTCCATGAAGCATAATTAGAACCATCCAACTTTGGGAATGCAAATGGCGAAGACTCCGCCAGCATATTCATCTTCCGATCTGCTTTATATACTTCACAACAAACAGGCACAATCCTTTCGGTTTAATTTAAACAGTAGGGCTTAAACTGCATCTGGCGTAAAGGAGTACGGGATCGCACGGCCCATAACCACTGTTGGCATGTCGTTAGTGTAATTTTGCAGAGTTAACGCAGGTAAAAGGCAGTTTAAAATACAAAATAGCTTTAATCCAGTTTACTTAAAAAAAGAAACATGCTGCTATCTTGCAGCTTACACACTCACTGACAGCCATCCATTCGACTGCTTGTTTAAAAACACAAATGAACAATATATATAGATTGTAACAACCAATCAACTTCGACTAGTGCCGTAACTTCGGCTACGTCATGAAATTAACCAATGAGATGCGTTTCATTCAGTGACTGAACAATTTCATTTGAATTTCCAACAATTGGTCGATAAATTCAAATTTGTATAAAACTTCGTTTGGAATTCTTCGGATTGAATATTGGTTAGAACTGGGCGATGTTAAAGTTTTAGCATCACGATGTATTGTCACTATAACATCACGATATTTCGATACATCAATGTTTCGCACTTACTATTGCCTAATTTTGCATTCTTACACTTTTGAGTGGTTGATTAAGGCATTTATATGCTTATAATAAACTCAATCCAGGAAAATGCCTCATGCTTGCGGTCATCAATGCACGATCGGGAACAATTGCTCTTCGCGGCGCGTGTGGACACCGATGTCTCTGATGCATCGGGAAACATCATACACATCGCGGGTAAATCGGAATTTCCGATGCTTCGGAGAAAACGACAATATAAACATCGGAACGGCGATGATTGCTTAACATCGATATTGTCCAATGCATCGAAAATCGGCACAGTCCTAATATTGGTTCAGTACCATGCAAGTTATTCTGTGTGTTTCATTTCTCAATGAATAAGTGAAGCTTTGAGTATTCTGCTATGCTGAAAGCTAAGCTGCTGATATTTTTTAAGTTAAAGTATTTGCGGGGTACATGCTTGAAATGCCGCAGGCATTTTGTGTGGAAATTCTAGTTTTGGAATTTTTTTAAAAACCTAGATTCCTAACATTCAATGAAAAAGCGAAGCTACTAGTTTCCTGCTATGCTGAAAGTGAAGCCGCTGATGTTTTTTTTAAGTTAAAAAAATTTGCCTGATACACACTTAAAATACCTCGGACGTTGCATGCTCAATCTCTCATTTTTCAGGTGATGCATGCGCAAGAAAGCAATACAAATCGCACTGCACATCCAAAACAGTATTTGCCTATGGCAAATAAAATTGTGCCAAGAAAAATTGGCAAGAAACAGGTGCATACCATAAACTCCACATTTACCATAATTTATTGAAACATTCTTTTAACACTAAAAAAGACTTATAAATTTAAAAATAAGTCAGTGTCTTTATTTTCTTCCAGAAAAAAATATTTATTTGATAATTTGTCTTGAGTATCTAAAACTTTAATATTTCCATTATTAACTGAGCACCAAGTTTTTATTATTTTTCAGTATGCTATGTATATTTCAAACTTAGCTTTACATATATTATTATTATGTATTCTCGTATTTTTTTTCTTTTTTTAAATCTTCAAATATGCTTTTTTTTTTTAATGATTCAAAAGAATTTTCAGATTTATAGCCAAAAATTTTAAAAATAGCTGACAAGTTAAATAGCATTATGTAATTAATTATATTTGAAATTGAGCTTCAAACTTTTTTATTTTATTGTGTAACCATACTTGAGCACATTGTATTTTTCTTCAGGAAAGATTGCTCAATTTAATCTAATTGTAGATTTTTTAAAAATTAGATTTCTTAAGTTTAGTTTTTTTAATTATTATTATTGACGTGAGTTTTTTCCTATTCCAAGAATTGTCTTCTATTAGTTATAAGATTAATGAGTGAGAAAGTAATACAGTAAACTCTCGATTATCCGGCATTCAAGTATCTGGAAAGCTCAACTAACCGGAAAAATTAGAAAAAGAGTTTTTCTAAAAGTTTTACATATGAGCGCCAAAATTTAGCGCAAGCGCATCCCGTTCCATTCACTCGGACAATTTATTTCTGGAATGCAATATTCACTCTGCACAGAGGATCGTAGAAGGAAAAAAGAAAGAAAAGCAATATACAGTACTGTGACATACACAGATTCGCTTTATGGGGGGAGGTTCAAAAGCAAAAGTGAGAACCAAAAAAAATAAAGGTCCTCACCTTTCGCCGGAAAACAAGACCTAAAAACGAAATCGACAACCAGAAAAAAAAGGTAAAGGTACAGAATCGGTAAAAAAAAAAGGCTCATAGGGGTTACTCCAGAATAGCAAGTCTCTTTCTTTTCCTTTATTTATTTACCCTCCAAATACCAGCAGATGTTGATTTTGATTATGTAATATCACGTGCGGGAGAATTGGAGGCACGCGTATTGCGCAATAACCCTTGTGATCTTCTAAAAGATAATTAGTTTTGATATTCAGTCTGGAATTTATTTATGATCACTTAAAAGAGTTTTATTATGCTTTCTGAGTAGAATATTTTTCAGTTTCGTCGCCTATTTTTATATGTTGGTATTTTTACAATCTATATATTTACAGTAAAAATTCGGCAACAGATCAATTTTTTTTTTTTAAATCATCAATGTTCAATTAAAATCTTCATAATATATTTTGTAAATACAATGTTATGGAAGATACAGAAGTATTTTTAAAAATTATATTTAATGCACCTTTCAAAAGGACAAAAACAAATTATTTGGCCAAAAAAATCTCAAAAAAAAAAAGCTACAATCTATCCCCCCAGCCCATTCTTCCCATCACACTCAACTATCCAGACTTTTCAGATATCCGGAAATTGGAGTTTCCCGAGCATGCCGGTTAGTTAAGCTTTTACTGTAGTTAATTTTTCAATGTGTTTTAACCAATTTTATATTATATAATTAGTTTCAGTGACTACATTTCTCCAAGAATGTAAGTAATTTATTTACGATTCTCAAAAGTGTTTTTCACAAAATATGTTTCATCTGAAATAGTTGAGAAATATCCTATTTAAATGTTAAATCTAAATTGCTATTAAAAAGAACATAACATTGGAGGGTTAATTTTAAATGGAAACTAACAAATAGTGTTTTAAATTATTAATTTTCCATTTAGTAACTTGTGCAGATTTAAAAATATTGAAAATTTTACAATGTTCAATTTTTTTTAGAAAAATTGTGGAATTCTGTTAACAGTACTTTGATAATATTTATGCAGTCCCATATTATATAAATTTTAACTTTTTCCAGGGAACACTGAAAGGCTTTGATCAAACTATAAATCTGATTCTTGATGAAAGCCATGAAAGAGTCTACAGTTCCTCTCAAGGAATAGAACAAGTAGTACTTGGACTTTACATTGTTAGAGGCGATAATGTGTATGTATCTTAACTGTGTATTACTTTTTAATTTTTTTTAAGCCAGTAATTCTCAAGCCTGTGTATGTCCTTTAAGACAGAGCTTCTTAAACTTTATTCGCACACTATCCCTTCTTGAGCATAAAAAAAATAATTAAAAATATATTAACCCTCTCGGGACAACGCGCCTTCGTCAAAGACCTTCCCATGGGACTGAGCGGAGGACAAAGGTATTGTACCACAGGATGGGGGTTTTGTGTTTCTAAGCTTAACTTCACAAAAAAAAAAGTTTTAAGTCCTAACGTCGTATTTTTTGGTACCATTTCAGATTATTGCTTAAGTTGTGATATACATTAAAATTAGTATTCATTTTCTTTTAATTTATATGAAAATATATATGAAAAAATTTGCTTACCTTGAGAAATAATTTTTGAAAGAACTATTCTAATTCTTCTGAAATTTTAACAGGCAAAATACATAAATAAACTTTAAGATTAATAAAAAATACCACGAAGACTATTTGCAAAGAGAAGTAACACAGTTTTCATCTTAAAATTTTGTGTGTTAAACCTCAAAGCAGGGAGAAACACAAAGAAATCAATAGAAATATCACTTTCTATCTCTTCAGAAAATGGATCATCACTCTCATCTATGTCACTAATTGGTTATTTATCATATAAACATATTCTTCCTCTGATAAACAACGCTTTCTCACCATAATAAACTGGAGTCCAGGCTTTCCAAAATAAAAAGCAAAGTATGCGATATATATATATATATGAAAGCAACACAGTGTGTAACTGGGGTGACAGTAAAACCCAAAAAGAACCCCACATAGTAGCGAAAAGAAATAAATAAAAGTATTCAGAGAGATGAAAGAAATGTGAACCACGTGGAGAGTGAAACATCCCAGCTCTGTTTGTTTACATTACGTTTTAGCTCCTCTACAGCTGATGAAAAAATATTAAATTCAGGCAGAATGTGAACGAACTGAAGGTCAGGCTCCGATAATTATGTGCAGTTCAAAATAAATGGACACAGGGTGCCATCTAATGGTCTTTAAAAATTGGTTCAGCTCAAAATGCATATATGCATCACCGGCCACAGGGCTAGCAATGCACATGCGGTACACCCAGCCGTGGGCTACGATCCTAAGCAATGCATATATGCATCGCCCAGCCCAAAAAGGTTAAATATACTAAAAGGAAATTTTTTCCAAATCATAAAATTTGAAAATAAACATTTATCGATGATTTCTTTCTTTTTTCTCTTTTTTGAAACTTTATTTTCTTCTTAGACCTGACATAAAAGCAAAGTTAAGAAGTAAATTCTTCCCTCTATTTCTGGTGATATCTTTTTTCTACCAATTAGTTTGCATACTTTTGTGGCAGGGACAATGAACATTTTGATTTATCTTTGGATTTGTTTATAATTCTTTTCTTAAATTTTCAATTTTCCTAGCTTATTTATGAGGATTTAGCAATCATAGATTGCAACTTTATACCTCAAAGAACGAATGTTTTGTTGCTTTTCAGATCGAACTGCGGGAGACCCCTCTGTCTCCCAAACATCGCATTTCCTTTAGCTTACAAAGACTTCGCTTGTATCATGCGTGAATCTTTCTTCCATTGTTTTCATCTAATGTTGTCTATTGAAAGGTTGTTATACTTTAATTAACACTCTTCCTTCTATTTCTTTTTTATACCTGTGTTTTCTCTTTTTCTTACTTTCTTTCTTCTGACATTGTTTTCTATATCACTGAACCGTCACAATAATCTGTCGCTTTTTGATTCTTTAATGTTTCGTATTCTGGCTCTTCTATTTATCCTACTTTTATATTAACTAATAAAAAAAAAATTAAATATAAGTTCACTAGCTTTATGTTTAAGAGGATAAATCTATTATTTGAATAAATTAATTTTGGTACAGTCATGGTAATTTTAAAATATAAATAATAAATTGAATAACATTAATCAAAGGTGGAGAAATCTTGATTACATGCAAACAGATAGTCTTTTAACTAAAATCAAATAAAAAATCATTCTTCAAAAAACAGGTTTAAAAAACGAAACTAACGTGATCAATCGAATTTAAGGGGGCAGCCAACAAAATCCATTTAATAAATTGTTTTAAAAGTTATACAAAGTATTTGTTGGAATCAGTCTTTTAAGAACTAAGATCCAGAGATCGAACAAAAAAAAAAAAAACTTAACATTGAATGTTTGAACTCATATTTTGGGGAGAAGAATGTTTTTGAAACAGATTTAAGAAATTCAAATATTTAAAAAATACTGGAAAGTTTTTTCAGTTAAGAGATGTCTTTAACTATATCACACGTGAAAATTAACTTATAGCCATAAACAACTGAAAATCCACTGTGGAAAACATCGTAAACGCAAAGATCAGTCTAGTAACAAATGGTTTATTTCAAGCTCGTGTCTATTGATTAAGCAGATCTGGACTGAATTTCTGCATAAGCTAAACATCCAACGAAGATTGACCTAAAAAACGCGAATGTTCATGACAATAAATCGTTTTACTGGGCCAAAATAAATAAAAAATAATCTTACATTTGTTTTTCAATTTATGCTATCGAGATAATCTTTCACTGGTAGATGCAAAGAAAGACGAAAAAAATCTAGCCGTGTAATTCCTGACTGAAGTGATTAACTCAACTGAAATTTGGTAATTACACAAAGGTTTGCGCCACAGCAACCCACAGCTGGCGTTAATTTAATGTTTTGATAGGAAATAACATCTGAATTCGATGCGCTCACGATCTGATAGTAAAACTTGGGGAAGCATATAATACGCTTTTTTCTTGATGTATCATTTATATTTTCTAAAACATGGAGTCAAATAAATAACATGCGAAACTACATTGTTTCTCGACGTATACTTGTTTTGCCGCAATGTTTTATACCCAGTAGATTTTTTTGGAAAGATCGCGATTCTGGGACACGTTACGATCTGATTTGAAGCACAGAAAAATCTTGTCATGTTAAAGTAAAACTTAAAATTTTGATCGAAATGAATAAATGAAGTTTGACTTATAAAAGAAATATTTTCGGTTTACTTAAGTTTGCATTTGACTTCATTATAACGACGGACTAAATGCATTTCCTAATATTCACCCAAAAGTTGGAGGAGGGTTGAGTCTCTTCATACCTGACAAACCTAGACGTGATGCAGTTGCAGCCTTATCGCTGACCACTGGACACAATTTGCCTAAGCTGCCATCGCACCGCTCAGGCATTTACCGCATCTTTGCCCACTATTGATTCTGGAGAAGTTCGAAAGGACCATCGTCGTGCTCCGTTCAAACTTGTCTGGACCTAGTGTCGGAGATATTGAGTAATAGCATCTGGAGCAATGACACTTCATCTTTTGCTTTTGCTTGCACGCTCTTGTAACCTTTGCTTTGCCATTGGAAATAAAAAACTATTTTTGGTTCAACTTTTTTTTTTAGGTAT
>BGPR01030832.1:0-16563 GCA_013235015.1 Araneus ventricosus
GAAGTATACAAAGAGAAAATATTGTAATCGTCAAAAAATTCGAACTCGAGATTTTGACGAATCTCCACGTTTTAGACCTCCCCGAGACCGAAAAACACAATTTTGGAATTATGTCTGTCTGTGTGTGTCTGTGAACACGATAACTCCAAAACTATTAGAGCTACGGGGATGAAATTTGGTATGTGTACTTGACACATAATTTGCAGGTTTCTTTCAAATTTTGGACAAAATCCGTCTACGGAAAGTCTGTCTGTCTGTATGTCCGCGGTCATGTGAACGCTATAACTCAAAAACTTGAATAGCTAGAAGGATAAAATTTCATAAACAGTTTTATCGTCATGAATGTAGGTCCGTATCAAATTTTGGGCCAAATCCGTCATAGGGTTGACTGTCTGTCGGCCTGTATAATCGCATCTCCAACGAATCCGCTATCTCCTCGCGCATGCGTACTGGTAGCAATCTGTGCACGCGGAAGGATTATGTGACTTTGACCTTGAGCCAGCAAGAGTAGAAATCGGTACGCATCTCTTTGAATTTGATTCTTTACCTAAATATTTTCTGATAGTCATTGGATCCTGGGTTACAATAGGTTCGAATTTTTTTATCCACGCGGTGGGAGGGGAAACAGCACCTTTTTCGAGAAGTATACGAGAAAGTTTAGGGGAGACCACTCCCGCGTTTTTTCCCCCTATGTCCTCTCCCCTCTGTAGGAACGGGACTCATTAACCTTGAATGACTTTACACACTCGAGAGGATGATTTTCACAAATTTTCAACTGAAATGAAATATCGCATGGAGATAATAATTAATCTAACGTTATAGGATTTCTGCTGATGCATATTAAAAGTTGTGCATGCTACGGAATAAAAGTTGAAGTAAAAATTCTGCATTCCAAAGAAAGCAATAGTTTCTTATCAGAACTTTAACAGTGGTAAAAACACGTGAGTGAAGAATTTGATGAAACAATAAAATTGATTTGAATTTAATTACAACAATAGAAAGCATTGTTAAAAGTTGTTTAAAATTAGTTTTGAAAAACTGACAGAAATTGGAGAAAAAATTGTTCGGCAATACGTGCAGTAAATAGTTCCGAAGTTATTGGTCAAATACTCAGGAAAAAACGCTGAAGTTTGGCTTCATTTTTGATATTTAATTAAATATATTATTTGTTTATTTTTGAAAGTTGAAAATAACACAATTGATCTAGAAATGGAACCCAGAATGGCATACGCAAATTTCATGTCCATACTGTTCAGCGTTTAGGAGGAGTTCTTGTGACCGATAGAGTTCTTGTGACAGATACGTGTATTTTGTGCTGTATATTATAGACATCGCAATTTAGTTTCCGCAGAATACTGGTCTGGATAGTCTTAAATAAATGCTTTCGAAATTTATAGGAAAGAATATTCATCTCGGACGAGTTATATTTGATAACCTTATAAGAAAAAAGTGCATGCAGTATTTTAGATTGTACTTACCATGAAGGTCTGTCTGTTATTTGTTGAAATACCTATTAAGAAAAAGCGAAATAAATGGGTTAATATTGCACAAGTTATAGTGGAAAAAAGATTTGAAATTTTAGTCCAAAATTTATTGAAATCTGGCCGCCTTCGGCGACCAGCTTTCTCGCCGGGAGTATAAATTCAATTGAATATCTTATGTATAATTTGATATTCATGGTTCTCTTAACAAAGTAATCTTAAATTTCAAATTTTGATAGGCATTTAACCCATGTTCTTTCAGTAGCCTTGCACCTGTTCTGTCCGTTGTCTGCATGACTGTCCCTAATGGAGTCAAGTAACTGTCTGTGTTATGTAACATCGTCATGTCTGCATTAACTTAACTCTCCTATTCCTCTTGCAAAATAGACATTTGATTTTAACTTTAAAACAGCATGGCACATTTTACTTCCAGCAGCATGTTAGGAGGATAAAAATATGCTAATTAAAACTTAGGGTAATATCTTAATGTTTAATGCTATCTTCCAACAATGGAAGAGAAACACGCAAATTAATATTTGTTTAAACAACGAAAACGGTTTGAATTGCGTTGCAACAATGAAAAGTATTGTTGAAAATTATGCCAAAAATTAAAAAAAATTATTAAAATTAGAAAGAAATTCGTGCGATAACTTAATTTTTTAAATTTTCAGATGTTATAAAAATAATTTTTGTGCTGTAATATGTTCGGAAGTTGTAAAGGAAAAACACCAAAATTTAGCTTAATTTTTGATCAATTAAATTTCTAATTAAAATTTGCAAAAAATGGCTCCGAGGAACACATTCCCACCCTCCAAGGTATGTTTGTGCCAAATTTCGTCGCTCTAGGTCTAGCGGTCTATCCTGTAGAGCGCCAACACACAGACAGACACACATTCTCCTTTATCATTAGTTGAGTTTTTTTTTACGAAACCAATATTTTCTGGTTTCACAATCTGCAGTTTATGTTAGGCACAGGAAGTGAGTTTGCCAATATCACTTGTTAGTCTCGTAAAAACTATAATCCTTGTAGTAGAGACAGGCAGCTTGAGCAACACTGGTTATGAAGAGCTGCTGGATAATAAGCTAAAAGCGTCCTGACTTTTTGCAGTGGAATTTCTATGAGATAGAGCATTTCTTATTGTTTCAGAAATGACGAAACATATAAGTTAAAAGAGATATTTATTTGGACGACCACATTTAAGAACATATTTACAGATCACCACACTTCCATTGTACAGGGTTGATACTTGTCCTACATCTTATAGGTACAGTACCAGCAACAGCTTACATGACACTGAAGTCTCTCCGAGGAGAGAATGCTTTGAGGACCGTACCCAAATGACATAGTAGAGACAAGTATATATACTCTGCTAATGATCAGTAGATCTCAGTGGCGAATTTAGGATTTGGTCTGGAGGGGGCTAAGGTCGTAAAAATTTTTGTATCTTTATGACGAATGTCAAACCTCATGGCTTATATAAACCAAAACACTTTAACTTTACAGACTTTACTCACCTGACAATAAGAATCATAAAGAACACTACAATACTTTCGATAATTTAATAAAAAATACGATGAAATAACTAGCCAAAAAATGTCTTCGACCACGTCAACGCTACAAGTACAAGTGGAATGACTACAAAAGTAGGAAAGTTTTCGAACCTGTCAAGCCAGAAAGCAATTTTGTCACGTTTTTATTATTTTTTAGAAAAAGAAAAATTAAGAACAAACAGTTGTAGTGATTTTAAATAAAATTAAGAATATGACTTAGCTCTGGGGGGCTGCAGCCCGACAGCCCCCCCCCTCGGATTCGCCACTGGTAGATCTACATATCAGCTGAGTGAATCGAATACACAACGTCATACGATTCCGATTAAATAGCTGCTAATATACACTCATGTCCATAAATTAAGGATAATTCAGAATCACACAGAAATTGAACTCTAAAATAAAAATTTCACCTGTAGAATTATCACACACATCTTGAAGAAGAATATACAAATTACAGGAAACCACCAGATGGCGCGGTCGTCATAATGACGAGGAGTGAGAGGGGTATATGAATGGGTGACAAAGATAAAATTGTTCACAAGCGCAATAGACCTTTCAGTGCAATAACCGCATAGTTATGGCACAAAGGGATTGGATGATTTTTTTACGTAGTAGAATTATCGGACGACAGGAATGGACGTGCCAGCTGGAAGTATCCGAGGAACTTGGAATCGTCCAGGTGTCATCTCCAGGCTTTGGCAACAATTCAAGATGATGGTAATGTGAGTAGATGTTACAGCACGGTCGCCCCTGAGTTACAAGCTGCGAGGACTGGTATTTGGCAGTTACTGCCAAAGAAACAGACAGACAGCATCAGACCTGTCTCGTCAGCTCTCTTCAGCTACCGGTACGACAGTTTCAAGGAAGACCGTACAGACGCCAGGGCACATAGGTTAATCCCTCGTAGCCTGTCGTAATTCCACTTAATGTAACTCACTGTCGCCTCAGTGATTAGCCTGAGTAGTAGAGCATGCATTGTGGACACCGCAAATGCTTTGGATGATTTTCCGACGAGTCCAGGTTTAGTTTGCAGTCTGATTTCTCGCCGGACTTTCATATGGAGGCACTAGTGCACCACCAAGAGAACATTGAACGACACCGTTGAGGTGGTGCAGGATGGCTGTTTGGGAGGAATTATTCTTGGTTCCAGAACTGGCACTGCATGTTCGAGGTAACGCATGACAGGCCCACATCTATGGGATGTCATTCTGGAACAATATGTAATGTTTGTTTCGCCATTGTGCTGAATTTCCTGTTTATGGATGACACGCCTCGTCCTCACCGATACAAACATTGTAGACGAATGACCTTCAATCAAGGATTCAAAGGTGGCCTAGTATAGTTGCCTTCGGACTGAATCTAATAAGAGCATGTGGGATATGCTTGGCCGACGGAATTGCCGTCAAGCACCTCCCACCTTGTCCATACGAACTCGGAGGGCAGGCATTGCTTGAGGTGGGCGTATATTCCCAAAGTCAGATTGATAATTTGATACTATACGCTACGCGTAAGTCTGTAGACATGTCTAGCATACTCCTTAAATCCGGACCCTCCAGTAACTGTATATAACCATATTATACTGTTTTTTTAATAGTTTCTTTTTTGAAATTTGCTCAGGAGTGCAAAAATCGACAATTTTATTAATTATGTCAACATATTAGCATCTGTTTCTTTTGCTACCTTGTTTAAGCTCAAAATAGATAAAATAAGTCAAATTGTTTTACTTCTATCTCTCTCTTTCCTGAACTTCCATTAGTCCCTTATTTAATCATCCTCAACTTATGGACATAGTGTACATGTCTCAGTGACAACTAGCTGCAGAAATGGCATGGAAAATAAAAGAATGCTTTTGACGGTTGAACTGGTAGCCTACTCCGTTCGTGAGGCAGACGTCACTTTTCCGCACAATGGAAAGGATGTCTCCCCAACCCAAATCGGAGTACCAGAATAGACCACTTAGAGTAAAGGTACGAGAGACAATGGACCTTATGCACCGTTTGGGTTCGAGAGTATAGAAAAACAGCTGTGGGACGATCGGCCTATAAGCGACTCAGAAATAAAAGCAGTTCTGAGTCAGCTGTTTAAGACTGACCAATAGCTGCCTCCGGCAGGTCATGTGTCGGAGGATGTGACGTCACATGCATAAGGTCCATTTAGAGAAGATGCAAGCTTCGTAGCTTAAAATGCAGAATGGACCTTATGCACCCTTTGGGTTCGAGAGTATAGAAAAACAGCTGTGGAGGAATAAACAAAACGATCGGCCTATAAGCGACTCAGAAATAAAAGCAGTTCTGAGTCAGCTGTTTAAGACTGGCCAATGGCTGTCTCCGGCAGGTCACGTGTCGGAGGATGTGACGTCACATACATAAGGCCCATTTCCTAACAGTTTAGACCACCAGATATTTCTGCGTTTGTCGGAGCGATGAGTTACGGAGCCTCCTCAATCCGGGCGTCGCCTATAGGGCACACCAAACAACACTTTTTCGAGTGTTTACCGCATTCATTCAAATGTCTCTAGATTTATCGGAATTAGTTCTAGATCTGTGTTTTCCAACCATTTTTTGTGCCGTGCCCCACCTAAGCCTTTCTAAAATTCTTATGCCCCTTATGTAACAAATACATAATTTTTAATATTGAAAAACTGAATGGACCTCATGCATGTGACGTCACATCCTCCGACACGTGACCTGTCAGCGGCAGCTATTGGTCAGTCTTAAACAGCTGACTCAGAACTGCTTTTATTTCTGAGTCACTTATAGGCCGATCGTTTTGTTTATTCTTCCACAGCTGTTTTTCTATACTCTCGAAACCAAACGGTGCATAAGATCCATTGTTCACTGAAGGAACTTAAATGATAGGTTTTAGGGTGAAATCACTAGGATATTGTTGAGAAATATAGTAAGTAAATTTCCAAAACATATAATGGAGAACTGAAATTCAAGTCAAAAATAATTTTAATGAAAGATATTTCTATATCATTGTAATATAGAAAACTAAATCATCATAATTATTAGTAATTATTTTATTATTTAAATTTAGTGAGATCCTTGCGCTTGATGCTTGCTGTAAACAGATTTTATGTTTGGTTCTAATTTAGTTAGCTTCAGTCTGAAGTCTCCCCGCTGCGTTATATACAGCCGATTTCTTTTTTTTCCATTTTCGAATTGCCCCCATTAACAATCAAATTGGGAGCGGGGCCCCACTTTGAGAAACACTGTTCTAGCTCTTGTCAATAGATGACAGTATATTATTAGCATTCATTATAATTGAATGAATTACGTTTGGATTTGTTTTACAGTCATTTTAAAATGGCATTTTCTGTAAAGCAGAATGTTTCTCGTACGCGCACAGGTTAGTCATAATACCCTAGAATATCGATTTCATGAAAATTTCTTTTACATCGTATTATGTAACTTAAAGGTCAGTTTTTTAAAAGTACCCCATTAGTTTTATTATATCTCTTACCTACTTGGAGAAGAAGACACAACAATTTTAGTGGATCCTCCAGGAGACATCGGGCCATTGCGAGCAAATATTGAATACTAGCTGTTACCCGCGACTTCGTGAGCGAAGAATTTGAATTATTCTTTTTTTAATTCACGAATGTAAATGTTTTGTTGCATTTTGAAAGGGGAAAGTAAAAGTTCTGACGGTTGATAATGCTAAATTGGACGGCTGACAGGGGTGTACTGTACATATATGCTGATATAGTTATGTAAATTGTTTATCTATGCTAATATACATTTGTATACCACGTTATTTGCACGGATGTAGAGGTTGTGTGGGCTGGACACACGTGAACACGCCACATATAGTTGCCCATGCGAAAAATATGGTTTTTCCAAATGTACGCCTGCCGCTTTCAGTGTCTGGCCCTGAGCCTGGCAAATGATATTTTTAAAGGGATTTGTTACCTTTTGAACTGAGATGATAAATCCTTCGGTATTATCGGAAAGCGTGGAATTAAAACACTCTCTCTTCTCCCTATATCAGTCATAACAGTAGCTTTCACGACGTTTGGATGTAATATATTGAAAAAGTAATCTTAACGAAATATTTCTAATTGAATTAGTATTTATAAAAGCGCGGGAGTGTGATTTGTTCCCTTAGAATACTCATCTTATTAGATTTCCTTATGTTTTTTAAAAGCAGATTTTAAAATTTACTTTTACTCATTAATCTGTGTGAACATGCTTTCACAACTTTAGCTTTTTAAACATAAGTCAGGAACAAACTGAAAGTAGAAAAAGACTTGAGGCTGAAACTGTCAAGTTTTAATCCAGATATTGGCTCTCTTAGGAAATAAACAATGCCAAAAATCCCATTGGGTTTTATTTTGAATCTTGACCGCTTGCTTATGAGTTTTCTTACATTGTGACAACTAAATAATATTTTTTGCTTTAAAATCAATATATTTTTAATACTTTTCCAGTAAGTTTTACTAATTACTGACATGTACGCGCATATAATATATATGTATTTTTTTACTTGCATATTTAGTCAGTGGTCCTCAAAATATTTTTTACATAACAGGTGGTCAGCTTAACCAAAAAAGGTTGGGAACCGCTGGTTCAGATAACTATGACGTATCAGAATATGAGCTAAGTGAACCACCAGCAGCAAAGAAGCGAAAAAATAATGCAAAAATTCTTTGCCATCGGATAGTTTACGAAAACATGTATTGCATATTCCAGAAATTCATAAAAAAATACAAAAAATCGTTTCAGAATGCATGTAAATCTAGTGTTGCCAGAATCAAATGTACGACATGCAAGCTTTTGTTTTTGTAAGAAGACTTTATGCAGCTTTAGAGCAGATAATGCTTTAGAGCAGCAGTTCCGAACCTTTTTGGTTGTGCGGACCACCTGTTGTGTAAAAAAAATATTTTACGGCCAACTAACTAAATATACAAGTAACAAGTAATATAAAAGATTCAAAGTTCAATTCCTACTTAGGTGATTCGAGATATAATGAAAAGTGTACTGAGCATGCGCAAAGATATGGCTAAAATATGGGGGTGCTTCGATGGTCCCATGGGCCATCCGTATACCCAAGAACCAAGTCTGTAATGTTAATAGTTTTCGAGATATAATGAAAAACGTACAATGCAAAATATGAAATGACAGACAAGAAAGCGAATTAATATTGCATTGTCGTCTAGTTCTGAGCTATGCTTAAAGTTTCGAGTCTCCAGCTCATCGGGAAGTTAGTTTGAAATCGATTGCAAAATTTGAACACGATATATATAGGGAGAGTGTGAACTAATAGTAGGAATTGAAAAAACGCAAACACATTTAATGCATATTATATATATATATATATATAAATATATATATATATATATATATATATATATATATATATTATATGCACGTATATGTCCGTAATTATTAAAGCTTACTGTAAAACGATTGAAAATCTATTGTTTATAAAGCAAAAAAAGTATTGGAATTACTTAGCTATCACAATGTAATAAATCCCAAAATCAAAAGGTCAAGATTCAATATAAAAAAAATGGGGTTTTTGATATTGTTTGCACCCCACGAGAGAGTCAATATCTGGATTAAAACTTAACAGTTTCAGCCTCAAGTCGCTTTCTACATTCAGTTTGTTTCTGCCTTCAAAAAAAAACTATATATTGCTTCATGTTATATCCATGAATGTTTCTATTTATACCTTGATAGATTATTGTTGAATGAGGAATGATCGAATGATTAAACTTCCAACTTTCAGAGCATTTAAAGAAGAGCCTCTTCCTCTCAGGATAAAATTGAATCATTAGACCCAGGATCCATTGACTTAGGACAGGGCTATCAAATTCGAAGAGATGCGTTCCGATTAAATGAATACCGATTTCTACTCTTTCTTGGCTCAAAGACAATCTTTCCGCGTGCACAGATTGCTACCAAGTACGCATGCGCACGGAGAATCGGATGAAAAAAAAAGCGCCACGCAGGAGTCAATAAATATCGTGCACAGAAGATTGCGTTCAATACGAATGCGCGTGGAGATAGCGGACTCGTTGGAGATGCGCTTAAACAGACCGACAGACAGTCAACCCTTTGACGGATTTGGCCCAAACTTTTATACGGACCTACATTCATGACGATAAAACTGTGTACCAAATTTTATCCATCTAGCTATTCAAGTTTTTGAGTTATAGTGTTCGCATGACTTCGGACATACAGACAGACAGAGTTCCCGTGGACGGATTTTGTCCAAAATTTGATAGAAACCTACAAATTATGTTTGAAGACCACATACCAAATTTCATCCCCGTAGCTCTCTTAGTTTTCGAGTTATCGTGTTCACAGACAGACATAATTCCAAAATTGTGTTCTTCGGACTCAGGGAGGTCTAAAACGTGGAGTTTCGTCAACATCTCGAGTTCGAATTTTTTGACGATTACAATATTTTCTCTTTGTATACTTCGTATGCGAGAAAGTAAAAACGATTTTAAAGTCTGGTCACATGATAGTTCAATTAACGAATCTTCTTCATTTGATGGTTTGAATTGTGTTCGGCGGCCCATAGGTTGGGAACCGCTGCTTTAGACTATATCACGAATTATAGACTTTTATACTATGTAAAATATGGTGATTTATTTTCCAAAAAGCGTTGAAATTTTTTTTTATAATTGTATTTTTTGTTTTTACATTTAATAAGATTTCTAATAAATTTGTATTCCATTTTTTAATATTAAACTTTTTTAAAATAATAAAGACAACTATTATAATTAAGACTATGTTAATTTTATAGAAATAGTCTTATATTTTTTTCAAAAAATATTAAATATCAATAAATTAAAATTTGTTGTTTACTACAATTTATGTCGTCTCCCAATGTCTCCAGCAGAAAACACTAATTTTTTGATTAAAAATATTTAAATATTTTTTACACATTTCTCTCGAACGTTGATGTATTTAGAATCTGCTACTGTGAAAAGTTACGAAATTTAAAATTTAAAATTAGTCTTGTCTGATGAGGGTAGGATAAGAAAACGAGTGGAGTAACAGCTGTGTTAAAAAAGTTTAATGGGTCGTCCACCATTCAGGAACACAGCTGTCAGACAAGAAACGGTACTTTTCTGTTAGCCGGGCGCAAGCGAAAAATCGCCAAATAATGTAGAATTCCGCCAGATTTCTTACAAACATTCTCTTGGGGACTTGGCTCGCGTTTGGTTCACTTGGCGACATTTGCGCCAAATCGCTTCGCTTGGCGACTTGGCTCGCGTTTTGTTCACAATTGGCGACATTTGCGCCCGGCTGACGGAAAATCGCTTCGCTTGGCGACTTGGCTCGCGTTTGGTTCACAATTGGCGACATTTGCGCCCGGCTAACAGAAAAGTACCCAAGAAACCCCTTACTTTGTTTGTTTCTTAACTATCTGGAGGCCGCGGCGGCCTAGAGGTAAGATGTCAGCCTCTGGAAGGTTCCAGGTTCGAACCCCGATTCCACTCAAGATCCGTCCTGTATTGGGCCTGTTGCACGTTAAATCATAAACGTTCTCCCATTGGAGTGGTACGGAAGTTTGGAGAGGGGGTGCTAGTTAAGATGTCGTCCTCGTCATCTGACCGCGGTTCAGAAGTGTGAGGTCCGTCCCAAAATAGCCCTTACGTTGCTTCAAAACGGGATGTTAATCTAACTTAATTATCTGATATTCTATTTTGGAAATGCTTTGTCATTTTAATTTAGCTGACAACCTAAAGGATAGTTGTGATGTTCACGGATTCCACGTAACTTTTGTATCGAATTACAACGTCTGGGAGTGCCTTTATTTTAAAGTTTAAAATTGCGATAATTCGATGCGCACTTCTGACTGTATGAAAGAAAGCGAGCAACTGAAATCTCGCGTAATGCTGTGAAAAAGAGCGGTTTCTCGTCTGACACTGCGTTCTTGAATTAGAGTGGACACCCTATATAGTAAAATCATAGAGAAATCTACCTCTTCAGGTACTTGTATTTCTTCTTTTGCCACTTCATAAACCTTTTGACTGAAAAGAAAGAAAATCGTGATGTATTAAATCTAATACAACAAAGCCTACGTGCTTTCTCTTTCCTCCTTTCTGTGGTGGCTGATTTTGGTGTCATTAGAATCGTTAGATTCTCAGTGTCACCAAACAATAAAAATAAAACTTAACTTTTTATACGTGCTTGTCAATATTTATTATTCATACTTACCTGTTTATTTCTTTTTTCGTGTTTATATTTGTGTTTATTTTATTGCTCTTGAGTTTAAATTTCTTTAATTCAGGTTAATACTTTTGAAGGTTTTACCTTTATATATTAGTGCAAATTTCTTTGTTTAGACAGTTACATATTACAGTCGAACCGCGATATAGCGAACCCGGGATATAACGAACCCTCGGTTACAGCGAACCTTTTGCATGGTCCCAACTGAAGCCCTATGTTAATAATGTATTTTTATACGTTTACAACGAACAGCAAACGCTAGAGACTCGGTTATAGCGAACTGAAAATTTCTGAAACTTCAAACTTTTTACTTGCCCAAAGGGACATTCTTTACTAATTGTGCTCAAGTCAACCCAACTTCTACAAGAGTTACCCCTTTTGCATGAAATAGTCTGGTCCAGGGACCACATTCCTCGCCTATTGTACCCTTTTTAGAGTCGCTGCTAACCCCATAAGTGGGACAAAGGAACAATAGACAAGGCTCTTTACAGTTTCTATCTCCCCTCCTCCCCCTTGTGGACACTTGGCCTGGTGTCAGCCAAGGAAGGAGGAGGATTTTCTGGTCAGACGACCTAGGAGCAATCACGTGTTTTCTCTGCCATTTTAATTTAATTGCTTATCATTCTGTGAACTTTGCAGTGACCATGGCTAACGTTGGCAAGCGAATTATTTAATACTTTATTTGTCCCTGATTACTAATGAAAATATTATGTTATTAAAAAGTTTATTATAGAAGTAGTATGTTAGGGCATTTTTTTCTTGCAAATACGGATACAGCGAACCTCGGTTAAAACGAACTTCTGAGTCGGTCCGTTGAGGGTTCGTTATAGTGGGGTTTGACTGTATTATTTTTATTAGGTTCTTAAATCATTTTTTAATAAGAGAAATGTAGTTTGTATTTTTTTATTTTATTTTGTCTGTTAATTTGTCTTATGTAATGTTTTCTCTTAACTCCCCTAATGTAACATAAAAAATTTAACAAAATGGCTAACCATTTTGTTAAACTTTTTATGTTACACTAGCAGTACGCGCACAGCGTTGCCAGTGGAATCAGGACTTCAAAAAAGTGGGTGAAAAAAAGTGCCCACAACGGCACGAAAAAGTTTTGAAAACAAAAAATACACATTATTGATATTCCCGCTTATTTTTCTTTGAGAATGACGTCACCTGCCGCGAAGAAGGTCACGTTGCAACAATGCATTGTGGGATGGTCCGGAGAAGCTCTCGCTACGAAAAAAGTGTTTGAACCGATCAGGGAAAAATTAAATTTAAAAAACGAAAAAAGATATTTTAATAGTTCTTGTTTTAAATCCGACATAAACGTTTCGTTTGTAGGCTGAAAAAAAAAATGAAAATTATAGAAATGTTAGAACGTCGGATGCGATAATTTAAAGAAATCTTTATTAAAAATTACCATAAAAGTGACTATTTTTCAAAATTCAGTAAATTATGTTAGAAATTTTCAAAACTAACTTCATTAGAACGGAAATCGCATGCTCTTTCCGATGGTGTATCTATTTTTGTCGTACAATTATTCGAAACCATGCTATTGAGAAATTAGTGCGAAAAATCACCCAAAACAATACACAACATTAAATAAAAAAATTTCTAGATTAAATTTTAAAATTTCGGCTTCGAGGTGCATTAAGTCACCATTAAGACTTCATGTGTGCCAAATTTCAAGCTTGTAAGTGCGATAGATTCGTCTGGACATCGCACGCAGACACGCACAAACATTGCCTTTTATAAGTATAGATTAGGGAGTTTTAATTTAAATTATTATTAAACAGGCTGTTGAATTGCTATTTCATGTTTGATGTATCTTGGACTGTGGGGCAACTGGTCGCCCTTACATCGGTTACTCTGCTTCGCAGCGGCGTTTCTGTCATTCGCATGTCTTCGGCTGTCACCTGCATGTTTACATGCTAGACATGCTACACATTGTACACTGGTGGACAAATCTAAGGACCATTTTTAAGATGCTAAAAATTTGGACTTTATAGGAATACAGTGGTTCAATACAATCAGTTGCGGAGAATCGTGAGACATACAGTCGTCGGAACTCACTTTTTACAGTGAAAATTCTGTCACTAGGGCATTTAGGGGATCGTCCACTAATAGATGAAAACGAAAATTATTTTGGCCCACCCCGTTTCACAGAAAGCTGATAATGAGTTGAAGCTTTCATAAATGATTTTGTTTGATGTGCATAATGTTTACAAGCATTTTCGTAAAAATTGCAAAAATATTCGTGAAGATATAAAGGTTTCTTTAAAAATGCCCTAATTTTTCTACATGTTTTTTTTATTATAACATGCAAAGTTTTCAATTAAATTGTACGAAACGTACAGAATATTAGACGATATGTGAAAGAAGCTTTGTATTAAAATTTGAATCAAATAATTTGAATATTACAGGAAGCAAGAGTATTTGTAATAAATAATTTTTTACTGCTCATATGCGAAACGTACCGAAATTTTTCTTTCATAACTTCGAAGACAGATATATTGAACAACTTATATAAAAATTCCAGTTCAATACTGGTAATATTCAGAAAGATATCAGCATTCCAACGAGGTGAATTTC
The DNA here is from genome assembly GCA_013235015.1 of Araneus ventricosus. Classification (NCBI taxonomy): domain Eukaryota; kingdom Metazoa; phylum Arthropoda; class Arachnida; order Araneae; family Araneidae; genus Araneus; species Araneus ventricosus. The sequence continues at coordinate 13,811 of BGPR01030832.1, forward strand.
AGTACACTCCAAGAGAAGCTAAATTATGCAACCATGCAACAAACTGAAATTTATTAAACTTGAATCTTCGAATATTTATCATCGAAATGCAATTTAAATTATGCATTTGATTTATTAATATACAGGAGTATTTAGGTTATTAAACTTCCAAAAAATTCAATATTACTTTCCGAAGATTCAAGTTTAAAAAATATGAATTTATGCAAGAAGCCTCATCATTTAGCTTCTCTTAGAGTGTACTGAAATTCACCTCGTTGCAATGCTGATATCTTTCTGAATATTACCAGTATTGAACTGGAATTTTTATATAAGTTGTTCAATATATCTGTCTTTGAAGTTATGAAAGAAAAATTTCGCTACGTTTCGCATATGCGCAGTAAAAAATGATTTACTTTAAATACTCTTGTTTCCTGTAATATTCAAATTTTTTTATTCAAATTTTAATGCAAAGCTTCTTTCACATATCGTCAAATATTCTGTAAGTTTCGTACGATTTGATTGGAAACTTTGCATGTTATAATCAAAAAACACGAGGAAAAATAAGGGGATTTTTAAAGAAACCTTTATATCTTCACGAATATTTTTGCTATTTTTACGAAAATGCTTGTAAACATTATGCACATCAAACAAAATCATTGATGCAAGTTTCAACTCATTATCAGCTTTCTGTGAAACGGGGTGGTCCAAAATAATTTTCGTGTTCATCAATTTTTGGACGGTCCCTTAAATATCCTAGTGACCGAATCTTCACTGTAAAATGTGAGTTCCGACGATTGTATATCCCACGATTCTCTGCAACTGATTGCGAACGATTGTATTCCTATTGAGTCCAAATTTTTGGAAATCTTAAAAATGGTCCTTAGCACTTGCCCACCAGCGTACTCTTACAAATCTGTAAAACCGTTTTTCCTGCTGTGTTAGTCTTTTGGTTGGAAAGAATGTTTTTCAGAGATTCGTATTTCACAAATTTTCCTAGAAATTTCAAAAACTGATTTCAACCTATTTAAAAGCCAATGGTTTTTACAAAGTTTTCTAGTCCAGTGAGTCCGAGCAGCACCTGTTGGTAGTAGTAAATGACAGACCTCTGTATGCATACATGAAGTCAAGTAATGGTCAACATCTCCATGATTACCACACAAGCAGTTCGGATTGTCAAATTCTTGAACCTGCACTAATATGCAGGAAAAGTTCCATGGTTGGTAATAAGCAGATAAATGATATATTTGCTGCTAATCAATAAGTCCATATTTGTTAACAGAAGAATTTCTTTTGTAGACCAGTGGTGGAGTTTTCCTAATATGAGTTCGACTCGTTCATTAGGAACTCCTTACAAACTTTTTTGCATAAGAATAAGGAGCAGGTAGAGACATTTCGACCCCACAAGAAAAAGCGGTTTTTGCAAAGTAATCAGCCAACTCATTGCTCGGGTTACCTGCATGAGCTTGCACCCAGACAAGGCTGACTAGATCCTTAGCATTATAATGATTATCCTTAACTGATTATACAAAATTAGATTTTACTTTTGGGCTTCTAATTGCTTCAATAGAGGAGCGGGAAGAAAAGCATGACTGAGTAGAAGGAATTTTGTGGAGGGAACGGATCTGAGGGGCGAACGACTGTTCATCAAATGGGTTTGTCACCTCCTCCTACCACCACTATGTTCAACACATACAATACGACCCTTGTATAATTATTATATATACATGAGGTTTTTCTGAAGGTTGTTGCTTTAGCACTTTTAATTAGTTTTAACATTACAATTAGGAATTATAAAAATATTCACATTTTCATTCCCCTCTATCTTCTAAACTACCGATGCTACAGGAAAAGTTAGGAATATTTTTGTAGGAAATTTAATGTAGTTTAATTTTTCCTAAGTGATTTTCACTAAAATCCATAGTTTTCGAGATATTTAAGAAAAACTGAGAAATCCACTCTTTGAAACCCCCCTGCGCACCCCTCACCGGCGGGGACTTTTAGTATGTCGTTCAGGGCACTATCCCCAACAACTGTGCCGAATTTCAAAATTACACCGTTTATTTTTCTTATCTTTCCTTCGTTGACTGGACTGGAGACTCAGAAGCTAAACTGGCTGAAGGGTTAATACGAACTAACCTCATTTACACGACGTGGTTTTGACGGAATCAAGCCCATGATTCCGTGAAAATGAAATTAAATTGAAAATTGTGAATCAGAAAATTTGCGATTTTTTTCTTTTGTTCACGAGAAATTAAAGCAGTCAGCTTTCCAATTTCTTAGTTTGATAATTTGTGGAACTTTTTTGCTTGGAAAATGCGAATTTGTTCCTAAGACTACTTACTTTGCATAGAAATTGTACCCGATTAACTCTCATTATACGATATCAATCACTCGTAATGAATGATTTCCTCATCATTTTCATATCAGAGTAATTGCTGATAGTTTACTTTAAAACATGCTCTACAACAGGATTTCTAAGGGATGAGAGATACATCGATACAAGAATAATATCTGATAATTGAGATAAAGCACTTAGAAGTATTTGAAATAATTTCTTACTCGCAACCAGGCCTGCATTTGTCAGCACATATTCTTCCAAATTTCATGAGACTTTCACTCATACCATCGATATCTTTGTCTGAAAATAAACATGCAACGCATTTAACAGATGGATGAAGAAACAAATCGTTGTGCAGTTGTTTTGAACAAAATCATACAGAAGTTGAATAATCGTTGTGCAGTTGTTTTGAACAAAATCATACAGAAGTTGAATA
>BGPR01030833.1:0-18419 GCA_013235015.1 Araneus ventricosus
TTGCTGATGCTAAAGATAATGCCCAGGCATCGAGTTTAAGTAGCCAAACCTCGATATATCTACATTAATTGGATTACAGGATTATGGTAATTATGTATGTAAAGTAATAGAACGTAGTACGCATGATGATTATGTACGCAGTGGTGGTTAGTCAGGCTTTACTTAAAGCCGATTTTTGAGATATAGATATTGAAATAAGAAATTTAATTATAAACAGTTTTAAAAACACAATTTTAGTTGGGTTCTAAACAGCAGCTATTTTGTTTTAATTATTTTCTACTTTTTAATCTTGATCTATTGTTTTCCAAACTCACAATCATGTGGCACCACTGGTGCGAAATCAAAATTTAATTAAATAAATCTATTAACTGATAATTAAGTTATGAAAATATTAAAACATTGTATCGCCTTCAAGAAAACAAAAGTGCATAAAATTTCAAACCTCTTGCAAGTCAGGAAGCGAGCGAAAAATCAACTACAAAATTTAATTTTTACAAATATGAAACAAGTCAAGTTAGAAAAATGAGTTTAAAAATGATATTTGAATTGAATTAAATTAGAAAAGAAATTAATTATTACAAATTTGATGCTGTTTTTAATTTATAATATTAAAACTTAATAAAATTTCGAATTCCCAACAAAACTACATTAAAGTTGGATAAAGCCTGAAGAGATTGAAACCAAAGGCACATGCTTAGGCTTCAGTATAAGTCTTGTATATTGGATGTTCATAAAAACCTGACCGTTTTCGGTTCATTTTTTAACGCAGGACTACATTCCTCTCATTAGAGTCTCAGGAAGGAATTTGATTCACTCGTCAAAACGCCACAAAAAACTTTGTATGTGAGATCCTCTATATCTCGGTAACTACATATGTTAAAAACGTAACTAATGTCTTATTTTAGAGATAAAGGGTAACAACAGAAGTTACAAAAAAATTTGAAAATCGGAAAAGAGTCACGCGAGTAAAGTAGTCCTACGCCTTTAACATTAGCGGCTGTTTGAAAAAGACAGCCTCCGGTCATTTTTTATATACGTAGATTAATAGATCTACGAAGTTCCTACAAGATTATAAATTAACTTCGTTTCCTTGATTTGATCAATTGCAATGCCGTTCCCTACGGTTGATTTCTACCTTTTTCTTTCTTTTTTGTATTATCAGCTCTATCTGTGGGGAGTTTTTTTTTTTGTACATTTCTTTTGGTGGCCATAGCACTTTCCTTTATTAAAAGTTTCTGCTTTTAATAATATTGTAGTAGATAAATAATGCATGTTATGATTTAGTTTCTGTGTGTACAATATCGAAACCAAACTTATATAATTCTTCATTTTGCTGTTATGAGAATATTTTTACCAAAATATTATTATTTATTTGCGTGGATTTATAATTAGTTTGATAAGGAGAGTATTTGAAGACCTTTCAAAAATTTTGAAATAAGTAAGTTTTATTGCAATGGATTAAACTAAAAATGTTTCATTGAGTAGATTTTTTCACTTAAGAAATACAAAAATAAAATAAAATGCATTTTAGAGCAGAATCTACATAAATAAAAAATGACAGACGATTAAATAAAACATTATTTCACCGTGCAATTGTGAATACATCTCTTTCATTTGAAAATAAACTTATCTAGAAGTAGCAAATTTTATATTAACCTAACGTTATACGAGCACTTTGTAAAGAAAAGATTTGCTTTACTAAAAAATGCCTATCAGAAAATAGGAACGAATGAAGAAAGTTATAACTCAACATGCTTTGTATGATATTCATTTTAAAATTATAAATCCTGACATGATAAGTTAATAATTGAAATACAAAAATAATTTGCTTTTTGTTGCTATCGATTATCGCTTTCTGTTAATCAAACTAAACTTATTAAAGTATTGTAAATATAAACTAAAGCAATATTCCTTAAAACTGACTACTCTGGCCCGTTTTGCAGTGCATATCATGAACTAATATTCGGACAGGTTTTATGATCATAATGCAGTCAATCCATGCTGACGCAAAACACAACAAATGCGCCGCGCCAATTTTATTTCGGAATCTATGGCGCTTCTAGAAGGGTGCCATAGATTTCGAATGAGGCGTTGCTTTACAGCGTGGAACAATGTGTTATTGGATGTTAGATGACATATGCAATTTAATTTCTTACGTGATTATGATGTCATATGAATTGGTACTATAATGAAATATGCTTTGGTTATTACACGTGCAAATTTTTGGAAATAAAGTATGTCAATGTAAAGATACAGTAAGTACAATAAAATATCTAATGGATGATAATTCAGATTTATATCAATTTTAATCTAAGTTTCTGTAACTGAAAAAGATTTTATATTAAAAATATCTTTATAGTTACTTTATAGACATTGAAATGAACATTTCTTCATTTGTAAGATAATGAAGCGGTTAAGATGAAGACAATATTATATATAAGAAATAAAATAGCAAAGGCAAATTTTTTTTGGAAAATGCAAAAATTAAATTACTACACAAGTCTACAAGTATATATATATATTTCTTCTTCTCTCTCACTATATATACATATAATTTAAACAAATTAAAATTGAAATAAAACGAGAAAAAAATTCAGAAATGTGAAATAGGAGGGAACTTTTAAATAAATAAATAAAAATAAACATGCACATAAAAATAAACACAAAAATAGGCAAAAAAAAATTTTATTCTAGGGTATATAAATATTGCAAAAAGACCAAATGGATTTTTAAAATGAAGAAATTTACATAGAAATCAGGAAAACAATTTACATGAAAGCAAAATTTTCTGTGAATATATCGGGTGAAAATAATAAATAGAATTTCATATAGTTAAACATTTATTTGAATTTCTTATGTGCCACTGTGCATAAATTTAACAAAAGTTTTGAATACGAAATATATTTTAGAAATATTTGAATAATGTTATAACGGTATGTTGGATTTATTTGTGCTTTGATTGGATAAATTATCTTGGCTTGGTTTATTTATTACTTCGAAAAAAAACGAAGAGTCTTTTATTTGAAATTTGACATTAGGGGATTCCATCACTTTTAATAAAAGATATTTCTCTAGGCTGTATATTAGATGACAAAATATGCATGACTTTTAAGTAATTGACTGTCGAAGGGAAAGAAACAACCATTAAATGCGTTTCAGAGGGGGATAAAAGTATATTTATTAAATAGTTCAGTTATTGGTCACTTATTCAACTCAAAATAATGAAAGGCATTAATAGTGTTTCATTAAATTGAAAGAATTGATGAAAGTGTCTTAAAGCTGAAGGGTAATTTATTGTCGTGTGAAAATATTCATGGATAAATTTGCATTAAACACACATAAAAAATTTAACTATATAAATTAAAACAAAAATGGATGACAGAAACTACGTAGACTTGTACATATTTTTCACAAATACCGATGTGATATAAAATAACAAATAAATGACATAGAAGGATAAACAGTGTAGGATTCAGTATGTTATCGAGGAAGCGAAGCGCACAGGTCATTTTAGCGCTCTCCAAACTCCTGAGCCAAAACTCTTCGCCAGTCACTTTTCAACCTCACCATTGTATGTTAATGGGATCTATAATATTTTCTACTAATATAACGAAAATCTTAAAGAGTTATTTGAGTTAACACCAGAAAAATGCAACTTCAAAAACGTTAATTTATGAACACATAGTCGAGAAATTGCACGACAAAACCAAATACGCATCAACCTTCATCTTGACGTTTTCCATGTTTTAGATGAATATAGTTTTTTTCTCCAAATGAAAATTTTATATCCAAAAAATTGTATAACAAAGATATGCATCAGAAATCTCGAAAAGCAGGTGAAAAGTTATAAACAGTTAAAAAACAAACCTGAGCATTTTTAAATATTAGTTTCTAGACTTGGATTCTATCTAAGTTTTTGCCAGAAAGATTTAAATGCAAAGCATACTAAATTTCACAATATAAATACATTTAGAATCATAAATAATTTAAAAAAGTTGCATACTTTGTTACAATAAAATTATATCTGAAACTAAGTGGAAAGTCAGATTTAAAGATGTATTTCTTTTGGTGTTTATAGATTCGTACAAAACTGAATTAAATTTCACTTTTAAAATACGTTAGATTCTCTTTTTTAACTGTCAAATACACTCAAGAAAAGAAGTGTAACATTCTTAACTTCGTTTAACTTCGAAACTTCTTCGAAGATTCCATAAAAGCTTCTGGGGAAAAATAAATAAATGAAAAAAAAAAAGCATTTTATTGCTCGCCTGAAGTTCAAACAAGTTCTGAAATATCCAGAAAGAATTCAGACTATTCGGCTTATTGAGTCTAAACTTTGACACAGAATGACAATTTCATTAGTTCGGTTCAAACACTTAATTAAAACTGCGGGTGTTGCCAGATATATTTTAATAAACGCGAAATGACAATTAATTTTTTAAATACTTCATCACTAAATTTAAACTTCAAACTAAAAAAGACTTTTATGAGCTTTTGAGTACTTCTGTTTTAGTAATAGCACGAGTTTCAGCTTTGAATGGTTTATTGCGTTTAAAAAATAAGACTTAAATCTTCTGTATTAAATTACTGAATAATGAAAATAAAAAGATTTAAAAAACATCATTTTATTAATGCACCAAAAAGTAGAAAATATTTTATTTATCAAAAACTGGAGGACAAAGCAAAAACGTAAAAGAATGAGAGGCTGATGGAAATATTTTACTTAAATTGGAATTTCAATTGCATTTTTAATGTAAGAGAAAGGAGAGGCTGTGGTAAAACCGAGTAGCTAAGACTCAACGGCCTGTTGGAACTAAACTATTCGACATTTCAAATTTTATTAAAATGTTCGTTGTTTAACGGAGTAGTTTCATTACTTTTTTTTATCAGTGTTTTTTTTTTAAAGAAGTCAACACCGGTTTTGTACACGTGTTAACTTTTTGGGAAATTAAGAAAAATGGATTTTCAGAGGAAAAGTAACAGACATTTTTTTAAATTTTATATGGCAATTTAAGAATATTAGTTACAAAATTCCCATGTAAAGCAGTTGTCTTCTTCCTTCGCGCCCCTGCAGATTTTGTGGGCTCAGCTAAGATAGTTTCTACACTGGGTCCACCTTTTGCATTTATATAATTATAAAATGCATAATTGAAATATAAACAATCAATGTCTGATGTATTTTTATTGTCATTAGCGAAGAATCACCAATACTGTCCGACCCGGTCTTGCAACACTTGGAGTATCTTGCTTTAACACGAGTGAAGAGGTTATAAAAAACGAAGTACTGTCTGTCCGCCACGAGAACTGTATCCGCCAAATTGTATAGTTTACAGCGCTCGCTATAGAAACAGGTTATATTAAGAAGAATCCATTTCTAGTAGGCAGAAGTTCGTTCAATTGTGTTCCGCCGCAAATTGGCGCCAAGAATAAAAAACTAGGACTTCCGTTGGATTCCTCCTATTCGAAATGGATCTTCCCTAGCATAACCAATTGCTATAGCGAGCGGCGTAAGCTAGAGAATTTGGCGGCGACATTTCTCGTGGCGGACCGACAATAGAACCACACGATTATTAGACTATATCCTTATTGTTTTGCAGGGTATAAATCCTTAGTAAACATATAATAAGCTGGACTGAATATAGTTTTTATAACTATAATGATTATTAAGTGATTATAGTTTAAAAACAAATGATCATTAGAGAGTTGACGTCTTAAGACAAATAAATCTTCACAGACGCAGTGAATTTAACAGCAACAACACGGCCACTATGACCATTCTTTCTGATTAGTGGAGCATAATTCAGAATCTGTTCACTAGAAAGGAGAGCTAATAGCGCCAGAATGAAGGTACCCGATTTTACCCCACTAGTCGGTTTTTTTTAAAGTTACGCACTCTCTCCTTCTTTAATTTTTATTAAATGTTCGGGATTTTCTTTCTTTTGATATTCCTTGAGGCTTAATTTCTTATATTGTTTTCATTGTCTCACTCTTTTACGAGTTTTGCATTGAGCTTCAGATAAACAAATGGAAACACGCATTTTAAAGAAAAAAAAATTAATTTTTTAAAAATTATTTTCTGCATTTTAGTCTTTAATACGTTTCATAAATCAATACAATAATTAATATGGAATCTTTAATTAGTTTTTCTCAAATTCAATAACTGATAGAGCCTCTCAAATGGAATAAAGATTTAATTAAAATTAATTGAGAAACTACAGTTATAATTTTTGAAAATATTAAAATATTGTACTGTCATCGGTATAACAGAACTGCATAGAATTTCAGAACTCTGGAACATCAGAAAGCAAGTAAAATATTGATTACAAAATTCCATCATTACGAACATGAAAGAAGCTAAATCAAATAAAAGCATTTAATAAATTTGATAGAAATAAGTTTTTTAAAATACGCTTTTATTTAGTATACTAAAAAGTAATTTTTTTTATTTTAATTACTTTCTAATATTTAGATTTTTATCCGTAACTCATTATCATAACTATTATGGAATCTTGAAATTAATTTTTTCTCAAATTCACTACCAGGTGGCGCTACTGGTATGGACTCAAAATTTGACGACATTAATCGATTAACTGTTAGTTTAGTTCCGAAAATGTTAAAACAGTGTTTTGCCATTAAAAATACACAAGTGTACGATATCTGAAAACTCCAACACATCATGAATGGAGTGCTAAATCGACATACAGGGTGGTCATAAATTATTGAACCCATTTCAAAATTTAATTAAAGAAACTAATAATGTTACAGCTACGTTTTTTTAAAATGAGAGAGCAAAAAAAAGTGGTTTTTTTTTCAAATAGGTCGCGCACCATTATGGCGTTCTAAATTTGCTACAGCGTGAGATTTCCATACGCAATGCCTACCGATCAGCAGAAGCCGATATGCGTTTTCTGGTTTCCTCTTCTAGTTTTTCTTGAATATCTTGAAAAATATTTAGTTTTCACACTGCAAAAAAATTATCAAATTAAAGAGCTTAAAATCCCCTACAAATACATGCTTTTATTTTTCTTCTAGCTGTAAAAGTTTTGCAGATATTGGTTCTCAAAAAGGGGAGGTGTCCAATAGTTTACGACCCCCTAGGCCACAGTAATGGCGCGTTACCTATCTCAAAAAAAACTTTTTTAAATGCTCTCTCATTTAAAAAAAAAACCGTAGTTGTAACATTATAGTTTTTTTAAATTAATTTTTGAAACGTGTCCATTATGACCACTGTTGGAAATTCAAATGAAATTATTCAGTCACTGAATGGAAAGCATCTCATTGGTTAATTTTCATGACGTAGCCGAAGTTACGGCACTAGTCGAAGTTGATTGGTTGTTACAATCTATATATATTGTTCATTTGTGTTTTTAAAACAAGCAGTCAAATGGATGGCTGTCAGTGAGTGTGTAAGCTGCAAGACAGCAGCATGTTTCTTTTTTTAGTAAACTGGATTAAAGCTATTTTGTATTTTAAACTGCCTGGTATCTGCGTTAACTCTGCAACAGTACACTCACGACATGCCAACAACCACCCTGTACAATTTCCACCTTTAGAATCATAAAACAGCCCAAATTAAATGAAAGTATATAAAAATGAAGTTCAGTGATAATTTTAAAGTCAGTGACAACTCATGTTGCCAATACGGAAATCTACGGAATGTATCATTACACTCAGCTAAACAGTTTCTAGATGCATTTAAAAGTGTAGTTTCTCTGAGTATTTAAAATCTGATCAATATGAATTTAAAAGTAATTGATATATTCGAGCACAATTTAGTTTTAAGCGCTATTATTCTATATCGTGTGGAATGAAACAGTATATTTTAAACGAAAGTTGATTGATTTTCTGAACCTCTTTCTATAGTACTCCCTCTGTCGCATAATAATAGTAGCAGTTGATGAATTTAATTTGCCCCATCATAATAGTAGCAGTTGATGAATTTAATTTGTCCCTCAATAATAGTAGCAGTTGGTGAATTTAATTTGTCCCATAATAATAGTAGCAGTTGGTGAATTTAATTTGTCCCTCAATAATAGTAGCAGTTGGTGAATTTAATTTGTCCCATAATAATAGTAGCAGTTGGTGAATTTAATTTGTCTCATAATAATAGTAGCAGTTGGTGAATTTAATTTGTCCCTTAATAATAGTAGCAGTTGATGAATTTAATTTGTCCCTCAATTATAGTAGCAGTTGGTGAATTTACTTTGTCCCTCAATAATAGTAGCAGTTGGTGAATTTAATTTGTCCCATAATAATAGCAGAAGTTGGTGGATTTAATTTGTCCCTCAATAATAGTAGCAGTTGGTGAATTTAATTTGTTCCATAATAATAGTAGCAGTTGATGAATTTAATTTGTCTCATAATAATAGTAGCAAAAGAAAATAAATATAGAACGCAACATTTATTATAAAAAACTGGAATAAATTAAACAATAAATTAAAAATATTATTCCTAATTTTTATTTTGAGTGTTCAGATTGTGTTTGGATTTTTCGTTACTGCATTTTAAATTTGTAGTTAGGATGCCTTGACTGCGAAGCTTTGCTTTTCCTAGATGCGTGAGCTTAATGAACTGGACAATCGCAACTCGATCTTTGCTTGAAAGCTCTCTTTTTTTCATCTTACTTTTGCAATGGGTTGATATTCAATTGAAATAAAACAATTGATTTCGATCAGCGGATGAAATTAGAAAAATAGTTAGAATTCGTAACAATTAGGTTAATCTAAAAATTGAAAGATGTGTCAAAACAAATGACAGATGTCATGGAACATTGATTTTAATTGATGGCTTCGCAATTTTGCGTTACAACATAACTCACAGCTGCATTCGCTAATAATTCCCGTTTAAATATTCACTTTCTACTATTATTATGGGACAGAGGTAGTATTAAAATGTGTAGAAACACGCATTACGTCATTCAACTGTGATGCGGTCGCTCTCGCCTTTCTGCGTATTCTTATGTTTCTTAGTTGTTCCAAACGAAAGATTATCTCAAAACTTGAAACTGTATCAGATCTCCTATGATATATAAGAGGGTCACGTTAGCCTAATGAAAGAACTTGACTTTCAGATAGAAAGATGTGGTTGTCTAAAAGGTTTTGGAAACCTTGTCATCGGCAAGGTTGTCACAAAAGTTTTCATGACAAGGGTTGAACCTTTCGGCAAGGTAGCGGAAAGGTTCGCTAGTCAACAAGGAACAAGGTTTTCTTTAAGGTTTTTAGTTAGATTTTCCCCTAGCTTTTATTACAAGCTTGTTTTAGGCCTTTCAAAAGGTTGTAAGAGCCCTCCTTCGGCGGACAAAATAGAAACCCCCCTTCCGAAGCCTTAGTCCTACAGAAGGGTCTCCAATCCCCCTTTTTTCATCCTCCTTCTTCTGAAGTCATCTTAGTCCAACTTAGAGTTAACTGGAATGCCAAATAATTAGAAATCTTAATTAATCAAAGCTTAATTATTAATTTGATTAATCTAATTTTCAATTGAACTTATTTGTACGATTTTGTTGTAGATTGTGAGAAAACCTCAAATTCCTACCAGCAGGGGATCGAACCCGCGTTCATAGAGTTCGATGGCAAACGCAATAACCACTATAGCGGACTGGGCTACACACAATGGGACAGGTGGTTCATAAAAAGCTTTTCTACGGTTTCCTAAACTGTTTGCGCGGAAATGCTTTCGAGGACTTGTCGTTCAAACCTTGTCGGTGAGGTAATTCATAAAAAGCTATGTATACCTATGTAAACCTTTCGCGGACAGCCTATGTAAGGGGAAATGGCAACCCTTCCGCAACCTTCTTTGCTATCTGGGGTCTTTCTTAAGGACCGTACGCACGTCAAATTTGTCACCGGCTGTCGAACGTCCTCACTTTAGATGAAGCAAAGAAGTTTGGAGAGGGTTGGTGCATCTCTCATCTCACCCTCTCATCTGGCCATGATTCAAAATTATGAAATCCTATCCAAAAGAGCTTTCATGGAGTTTTCAATAAAAAGATTTTAAGCTAAAATATGTTTGGTTATACAAGGCGCTAAAAAATGGTATCTGTAAGATGCGAAATCGGATTTCATTGATTGGAATAATTGTCAATTTCAACACCGGACGTTAGTTTGGTATCTTAAGAATTATATAATGCTCTTAGAAGACTGAACTTATGTAGCCTTATATAATTTTTTTTTTTGGGGGGGGGGGTTACAGACAATTTAACGCTGTGTTAGTCGCAATCACTTTCATCTTTAAATGGTCACCATGTAGCTCGCTGATATAAATCTAATCTATGATACGTTTATCCAGTTTTGATAATTTTTCCATTATAATTATTATAATTTTATTCCTTTTATATTACTTTATAACTATAATAATTATATTACTTTTATATTCCTTTATAACTGCAATAATAATAATATTATTATAATAACTATATAATTATTATAATTTGTCCTAATGAGATGTAAGTGAGTATTTTGTAAGAAGAATTCAAATCATAATGCGTTAAAAATAATTGATAACTGAAGACTGCATGCGTATCTATTAGATATTCAAACTTAAGGAGGGTTAAATACAGTTAATTAGATTCGCATTATCTATCCTATTAAAATTCGAACGTCAACAGACGTATGTATGTCCTTCTATCTTCTCACGAACCACTGAATCCTGAAACTAGCCGTAAGTACCAAAAGATGGGAAATAATCCAAGGAATCCATTTCGACTATTTAAATTCGAAATTATAATTAGTTAAAAAGATATTAATTAAAAACGTGTAAATGACTGAAATTTTGTGCCGCCATCTATCGACAGCTCCTATAACTATGTGACAATGTGTATATGAATGAAATATTGTGCCACCATCTATCGGCAGCTTCTATAACTATCTGTCACATCGGTTGTTTTTTACATTTGGCTTGTATAAAAGGTTTTCTTTTTCTTTTTTAGGGAGCTTCCGCGTTTTGGATTTTTTTATTTATAAACATCGGGAAAAAATCGTTTTCCTACATTTTTTTCTTTCTTTTTTTGTTCGTACTGTGTTTCGTAACATTTTCCTTGATGGGAAAATATTTATTCATTTTTATCTTTTTTTTTTTTTTCATTATTATTCAAATACGGGCAAGACGAAAATATGTTACTGGTGTTTAATTTATCAGTTTGGTGTACTATTAAATCGATTATCGTTTCTGTTTTTTATTTCTTTTTATTTTTTCTTTTGCAAAACAAATATAATACTAACCTGTTTTAATTTATAAACATAAGAATTCTCGCGTTTTCATTCAAACCATACTGTTTTAAGGTAGTAAAAAGGCTATAACTGAAAGTTTTAATCCAACAAGAAAGGATTCAAAACAGATTTATATTTGTTGCGGAAGCTTAGTGGCGATATTTGTAGGGAAAAAACAGAGGCGGGCATATGAAAAAATGTGGATTTCGAGAAACGCTGGGTTATTTAGCTACAAGGTTATTAAAAGGTTGGATTTAAAAATTTTAATTAAACAATATAGGATTCAAAGGATGTTTACGTTTTGGGGGGAAGTTAGTGATAATATTTGTAGAAAAAATAAACTGGAGGAGGGCATATGAAAATTAAGTAATAAAAAGACTAGATTTGAAAGAATATTTATGTTTGTTGGGGAAAGTAAGTGACAATATTAGTTGGAAAAAAAACGGAGCCGGGCATATGAAAAAATATGGATCCTGAGGCCTCACGTGATCTCACTTCTCTCCGTCCGGGAATATCCCATTATTCAAGATAGCCCGTGCAACGCCGGGCCATGCAACTAGTATCTTTGAAGCAGTAGGTGCTGAAAAAGGAAAATGTCAGGAAAATATAGAGGGCAACCATAGTCAAAATTACTTTTACATTTATGACATAACTTATTTTTAGTTCACACTCCCACAGAAGTTCTCAAATTTCATGTTGAATCTAATTTTTATCTTACAAATAAGGAATTTTCTAGTTAATCGACTCGCTAAATAATAGTTTGTGAAATATAAAGCGCTAGAAAATTTCAAACTATAAGATTTTAACTTGCATGCCCGAGAAACTGCGCCATTCTGTACTAGAATCGGTTCATGCTCACGTGATACGAGTGAAATGCGCCGTGCTGCTTTGAGTTTGGAATCCTTGGGGCCTCTTGCAGGTAGTAAAGTTATACTAACGTCTCGTTTTGAAGCAACACGAGAGCTATTTTGGACAGACCTCGTAATTTCGAGCTGCGGCATGATGACACCTGAGCTAGCACCTCCCTCTCCAAACTTCCAAGACACACCAGCGTCCCCTCCGTCCTGTTATCAGTTCTTACACCAGGTTCGGTGGGCTGGGACGGAGATGGTGTTGTGTACTACACCAGCGGGAGGACGTTTGGTCACTACGCATGATTTAACGTGCTACAGGCTCCATATAAGGCGGATCTTCAGTGGAATAATGTTTTGAACATGGGACGCCCCCCCGCCCCGAGGCTGAGACCTTACTAGTAGGGAAGGCGGTCATTGCGAAAATAACCGTTTTTCGTTTATTCAGGGTTTTTTCACTTCCGGTTTAACCTGGTGGTTATAACCGCTCAAAATAACCGGTTTTCGTTTTTTTTTTTTATAAAAAAAACAAACGCCGTTTGTAGACAAAATTTTTATTTATATTGTTTTTACAGGAAATCAATCCATTTGCCAATATTTATCTATTCATAAAGACTCTTTCAGTATTCCGCCAACCAACAGACGCCTCGAGGAAACGCTTGTCGGTGATTGGCCTAAGATGATGAAATTCAAAGCTTCATAACTTGGTAACTTTTAGTCTAATCGAACATAAAATCGAGGCTATCTTCCGTTTCGGTTTTTTTACCCGGTTATTGGATTTTAAAAAATAACCGGTTATAACCGGGACAAAAAAAATGACCGAAAAAAGTCGGTTAACCGAAACAAAAAAACCCCGGTAGGTTTTTCACATCAATACTTATCAGGCCACCGCGGCCCCTGTAGGAAGTAAAGAGAAGGACAGCTGGAGTAAAATGTTAGATGATATGCAGAGTTACTCTTGTTGTGTTCGGGTGACTTTAATAACCTTGTCTGTCCCAGTTGGGACAAAAATAGTCTTGTGGCTCTATAATCCGTTCAAACAACCTAAAATCTGTTAACTCTCTTCTTCAAGTTAAAATTCCTTTTATTATAATTACTACATCTTAAGATGTAAACATTACATATAGTTAAAGAATAATAAATTCATGTTATTGAACAGTGAATTAATTATTTGCTAACTGTATAAGTTGTTTACGTCTTAAGATGAAGTAATTATTTTATATCTGTTTGTTGAGAATCTTTTAAACTGGATTTTAACTACATAAACGCGGCATTGTATTGTTCTGAAATTGTTAAATCAGTTGTAGAAAAATATCTGCTTCATTTCGTCTTGAATAATATTATTTTGAGCAACTGCCCTTGAATATTTTAATTGTTTTGTAAAGTACCAATTACGGACCGCTAAGTTTCCTTTTAATTTTACGAGTATGCTTAAGAAAGTATTACAAACATATCTGTCTGTTCTTGTGTGTGTGTGTGAACGTGACAGTTGTAAAGCACAACGAGGTAGATGTATAAAATTTGACACGTAGTCCTCTGACACTAAATTTGACATCAAAATTATTGATCTGTATCCAATTTTAGATCAAATCCTCCAAACGGAAGAAAACCGAAGAACCTATTCGATATTCTTCACTATACTACTAAGAAGCTGCACAAAAATAATTATATTTGCAAACTTTTTTTAAACATGCGCGCTGTCATTCACGTTCAATGACTATACAACATGCATTTTTGATTATTGCATTTATTGACATACATGTTGCTATTCTGCCAGCAAAACTATTAAATATTTTTTTATTTGAATTTTAAGATGGTGTCAATATCGTTTTAAATAAATATTATGTTTTGAAATTAATATATTCCTTTTCACATGAATAATAGGTTCCGACATTTTTTATTATTGCATTTATTTACACGCACGTTGACATCCCATTAAGTTTAACTATTAAATATATTCTTACTAGTTAATATACCCGGCGTTGCTCGGGATAAAAATATTTTCAAGTCTACGCACTTATAATATTTTAAGCTTAATAAAACAGTTTTTCGCAGCAGCGTCTTTCGGTTTTCGTTATCTCATCCCCACGGCAAGCAGTTCAACCCCTCTGTTCCTTTTGTCTCCGACCTTTGAACCACCTGGCACGAATCTAACAATCCTTGATACTGCATTTTTTCTTCCTCGTCACTGCTATGGCGACAACAGAGACTCCTTCACGTTGCGGATTTTATTACCATTATCCGAAGTACCATTCTCTTCTTTTTTGTGTCTGTGTGCCTGATCGGAAAAACGGCGCGGAGTGGTCCTTATATTTCTCCTTAGGTTCTGTCCTTTTGGTAGCAGAAAACCTTGAATGAATTTACACGTTCATTGGATCATTTAAATATTTACAAAAATTAAATGAAGCATCGCATAGAGAGAGTAAAGAACTAACGTCATTGGATTACTGTTCAAACAAATTGAAAGATGTAGGTACTCGCTATGAGATAAAAGCGGAAGCAAAAATTCTGCCTTTCTGTAAATATTCAACGACAGCAATATTTTTGTCATAACTTTAACAGTGGCGAAAACACGGGAATGAAGGATTTCATAAATAATATTGAATTTAATTACAATAATAGAAAGCATTGTTACAGATTGTTTTTAAAATGAATTTTGAAATGTTTATTAAAATTGGTGGGACAGGACTATGCGATTTAAATTTAAATCTGTAAAAAGAAAAGTTTCTGCTCTTTAAGATAGTATATACATAATCTTCGAACAATATATATTTCAGAAGTTATTGGAGAAAAACTGAGAAAAAAACGTCGAAAATTGACTTAATTTTTGTTATTTAATTAAATATTTTAAGAAGTAATAATTTTTGAAAATTGGAAAAAAACACAATTGATCTAGAAATGGATTCCAGATTGGCATGCGGAAATTTCATGTCGATGCTATTTACCGTTTAGGAAGATTTCTTATGACAGATAGACCGATAAAACACCTTTTTTTTCCTTCCTAGTTCTTCTCCCATTGATAGGAACCGTACTAAGTAACTTTGAAAGACTTAACACACTGATAAGCATAATTTAAAATTGAAAATTACACAAAATATCTCATGGAAAGAGTAATTAACACAATTTCACATTAATTGGATTACTGTGCACCATATTAAAAGAGGTATATGTTCAAGATTACTTGAGAGTATATGCTACGACATAATACCGGAAAAAACAATATTTTCTTATATTAACTTTAATAGTGGCCAATGCACGTGAATGAAGGGTTTAATAAACAGTAAATTGGCTTGAATTTAATTTTATGAGAATAGAAAGTGTTGTTAAAAATTGCGTTAAAATTTCATTTTAAAACATAAATTACAATTAGAGAGACACATTCTACCGTAATTTAATAACTATCATAACAAAGATAATTCTTTGAACTTTAAGATGGTGTAAAAATAATTTTCGTGCGATAAACATTTCAGAATATATTGGCGAAAAACGTTTAATAATTAGGCTTAAGACGCCTTAATTTTCGTTATTTAATTAAATATCTTAAAAACTAATTAATTCTGAAAGTTGAAAATAACACAGTTGACCTAGAAATGCACCCCAGAACGTCGTGTGCAAATTTCATGTCGCTACCGTTCACCGTTTAGGAGGAGTTCTTGTGACAGACAGACCGACAGATATATGCATTTTCTGTTTTATATTATAGATTTGAATTTTAAGATGGATCAGCGTCGTTTCACGTGAATAATATGTTCCGACATTTTTGATGATTGCATTTAATTACATGCACGTTGCCATTCCGTTCAGTAAAAGTATCGAATGTCTGTTTATTTGAATTTTAAGATGGGCCAGTGTCGTTTTACATAAAAATATCTTCTGAAGTAATCGCTGGAAAACATTAAAACTGCGAAATTAAAAAATAACTGAGATAAACTGTCCCTCGCAAATATACTTTTGGATGCTTTTAAAACCTATATTTTTTATACCAGTCGAGAACATATTTGGCAGTATGACACAAATGCATTTTTGTTTTCATATCATACTTATGTGGTTGTATACTAAAACATTATACGGAGAACACTTCCGATATTTTAATGTAGCTTTACAAACAAAATGAGTAGTGTTAATTTTTTTACAATATACATATGACTAAATTTAATTGATTCTTACAAACATTTGTTCACTTTAATTTTAGAAAGAGCATAAGCTCTCGAAACTTCTTTCTAGATGCGTTGTTAAGTTGAATTAGGGTTGCTTAAAATCGATACGGAAATAACTTGGCAATTTTCCATGACTTACTTTGGTGCGAGTTAAGCTTCTCCGTATTCTTGCCATTGTTTCTACGGCATTCTGTTGAGATGCGAAGAGATTATAGTATATACGACAATAATAGGATTTTAAGAAGGATTTTAGGGATACATTGCTGTCACATTCTGTATGAGGTACTGAGTTTAAGAACATTAGAAGATTCAAAGGTAGAATTTGACATCTGAATTCTGAGTAAAGAGATTTGCAGAGGCATTTTCTACACCTACAAAAATGTCCAAGTGATTTGGTATATATCAAAATAAGTGCGTGAGATAAATATTAATGAAAATTTAAGTTGATATAATAGCAGTGTGTGAGAGGAGAAAAGTCTTGTGGCTTACACTTCGTGCAGTATCGTAGCAAAAAATAATGTTTAAATCGTTTAATATATTAAAACTAGGTTTGAGGCTTCTAGTTTTACAATAAATGCTCTGAAGTAACAATAAATAGTTCCTGTTATGTTAACTTAACATATTCTCTTCAAAACAAAACCTTCTCACAAATTGTTTGCAATTGGTTAAATTTATCTGTTGCATCTGGTTGCATCCATGATATAAAGAATTGCCAAGTTACTTTTGAATCTGAAAACACAAATGCAATTTGGAATTTGTTAAGATTCGCGAGTTTTTTTCCCGGCTTTCCTTTATGTATGTTATACGTCAATTTAATTTATTACTGTTGATTACCGTAGTATGATTTCCTTTTTCGTTATGAACGTATTCATACGTGATAAAACCTTTCGCTAAATGAAAATAATCCAGGCTTCAGTTTGCTTGGAATCGGTCTTTTTATTCAATTTCACTTATAAATAATTAACCTTAATTTTAAATATTATGAACCCCATCCACAACAAATATTGCTGACGCCAGTATTTTCCTCTTACCGGCACGAAAAGGAGTTTAGTGATTTTTCCGAATCAAATGTACTTTGTTTATATTGATGTTGTTACCAAAGAGTTGATACATTTGATTGGAGAATTTGAATTCTTTTCCCGGGGTACCTCTGGAAAGAGAGCTACATCCTTTGGTATGATCCTATAAAAGTATCATTTCTCAATTAAGATAGGAAATCATTTCTTTATTACAGAAGCTATAATTTAACCATATCGTTGGCGGATATGGTCTTTATATATATAATAAAAATATGAGTTTTAATAATATATAATATGGCCTTATAATATACAATAATTCGAATAAAATATAATATTCAAATTATTATATTTGATTTATAAATATTTGAATGAAAATTTATATATTATTACTATATATAATTATCTAAAAATATTAAGCAAATTATTATAATATATAATATAAATACATTGTTATAATATTACTTAATATTAAATTATTATGCAATTAAATATATCAAGTAATATTATTATATTCTATTAATTAATTATTATAATAATATTTAAGTAATATCAAGAGAAAAATTATGCATTTATATGACAAAGTACAAAATTATGCATGCAATAATAATAAATTTATTATCCTCTTTTTTGGAACAGCCTTTTTTTAAATGTTTTTACGTACTTTTTTGTTTATTTATTTTATAGAAAGCATTTTGTTTCTAACCTAATAACCTAACCTTTCCCTTTTGCAAATGCACGATGAACCAGCAGACAACTTGTATCAAAACTTCCAATGCAGAATTTTCTCATTTTATTATAAACTCCCATGGATAATATTCACCCACATCTTACATTCAATATCATAATAGCTATCAATTCTTTCGTTGTGAGCGTTCACATTCCTTATAGACCTAATCTACCATTTATATTTGGTTTGGGAGGGGAAATATAAGGATAACAATAGCTTTATAAAGCGTGGTATTCGAGGATATCAACGCATCTCTTTTGTTTATTTATATTTCATAGAAAGTGCCTTGTTTTGTATGTTCTTTGCAAAAACTAGGCATTTTCGGGTCTTTTCGAGAAAATTTAGAATGATAACTGCGTAAATGGGTATTTTCAGTAAATATCGGAAACATAAATAGTACTGTAAAAATGCTGGAGGTGACTTTGAAAGAGTTTTATATCTTCTTTTGACTCTAAACTATT
>BGPR01030834.1:0-18419 GCA_013235015.1 Araneus ventricosus
CGAATCAGAAACAAAGCTAATGTTTGTTCCTAACTTAAAAGAAGAATTTGAAGTGCTCTTTGAAAATGAATACAGCACCTTAATTAGTAGAAACAAACTCTGATATCTTCTTTTTACCCTCAACTTGCTTGCCGATGTACCGTGCGAATCGCCGCGTGCTCTTTCCGTACGCTTTCACAGAGCACCCAGAGTCACTACTCTACTGCATTTGGTATATCGAGAGTATTTTACCGAATTTCTCGTATAATCCGAATTCCCCGGTATCCGAACATAGGTCATCCCCAATTAGTTCGGATTCCCGGGGTTCAATTGTATTCATTAAAAAAAGTATTTAAAAAAATTCACTTAGAAAAAAGCTTAGATCTGAAATCTAGGTATATTTTGAAGTTTTAATTGTATAACTGTTGCATTGAAAATTACTCTATACTTAAGTTTACCAGACGTCTCGTATACACGGAACTGTCACCGTATTTCATTACTCAGTCCCATATTACTATTCCTCCAGTTTTTGTACCGGTTTTTGGCAATGGTTTGCCGGCAAACGTAGGGTAATGGTTAGAAATAATATTATAGAAGAGCGTTTCTGACCTACCGAGGGCGAGAGTGTGAGACCGGGATGTCTCCCCTGCCCCTCTAAGTCCCTTCCGACTAAGAAACGACAACATTGGTTGCTCCTTTAACCAGCGGGAGTGTTCTCCCCTAAACTTTCTCGTATACTTCCCCAAAAAGGTGCCGTTTCCCCTTCCCCCGCGTGGCTAAAAAAATTCGAACCTACTGTTACCCAAAATCCAATGACTATCAGAAGGTTTTTCATTATGGTGATTGAAAAATATCTAGGTAAAGAATCAAATTCAAAGAGATGCGTACCGAATAAAATGCATGTATCACACACTTCCACTCTTACCGGTTCAAGGACAAACTGACGTAATTCGCTACTCCGTAATGAAATTCCGTTCCACTCCTTCCGCGTGCACAAAAGATGGCTTCCAGTACGCATGCATGTGGAGATAACGGATTCTCTTCAAAAGTAAATTATACAGACCGACTGACAGTCAACCCTTTGACGGATTTGGCTCAAAATTTTATACGGACCTACATTCATGACCATAAAACTGTGTACAAAATTTTATCCATCTAGCTATTCAAGTTTTTGAAATATAGTGTTTGCATGACCGCGGACAGACAGACTTCCCATGGACGGATTTTGTCCAAAATTTGATAGAAACCTACAAATTATGTGTCAAGTTCACATACCAAATTTCATCCCTTTATCTTTAATACTTTTCGAGTTATCGTGTTCACAGACACACAGACATAATTCCAAAATTGTGTTTTTCGGACTCGGGGAAGTCTAAAACGTGGAGGTTCGTCAAAATCTCGAGTTCGAATTTTTTGACGAATACAATACTTTCTCTTTGTATACTTCGTATACGAGAAAGTAAAAAGTGCTCGAAAAAGTTGATCCTCGGTTTTTTTTTTTTTGTGTTTTTTGTTTGTTTATTTTTTGACGCGAGGTTTACAATTTATAGAAGTACTAGTTTGCTTAATT
Organism: Araneus ventricosus; assembly: GCA_013235015.1. Taxonomy (NCBI): domain Eukaryota; kingdom Metazoa; phylum Arthropoda; class Arachnida; order Araneae; family Araneidae; genus Araneus; species Araneus ventricosus. Next base: position 1,550 of record BGPR01030834.1, read on the forward strand.
TCTTCTGTAAAAAAATATTATCTTTGTCTGAATAGCTGAATAATGACACGAAAAATGGCGCAAAAAATATTTAATTATACGTAATGGGCAGAAAGTATCTTCTTCCCGGGAATATCATCCCTGGAAAGGAAAATTGGAGTCATGATGACTCCCAGCCCCACTTCAACCGAGGTCTCACTGCTGCAATAAAACGGAAAAATTCCTTCCTCTTAAGCCTTGTTCCCACGATCTGTGGCATGGTTGCTTGAGGTGGTAGGGCAAAGTGGAGGAAAACCGGGTACCTAAGACAAGAAGGCCTGTTAGAGCTAAACTGTTCGACAAAGTAAAATATATCTTCCTTTAAAAGTAATAGTTTTAGTACTTATTTTACCAATGATATTTTTATAAAAAAAAATCACACAACCAGGCTTTACTAGGGATGGGGGAAAATCTATCAGTTTTTGTTTCGGTTATTTCTTTGTCCTGGTTTTAACCGATTATTTTTTAAAATCCAGTAACCGGGTAAAAAACTGGGTCGGAAGATTAGCTCGATTAATGAAAGAGTCTTTATGAACAGATAAATATTGGCCAATGGATTGATTTCCTGCGAAAACAATATAAATAAAAATTTTTGTCTACAAACGGCGTCTGTTCTTTGTAGCCGAAAAATATTTATCTTTAGTCGGAAGTTCTGTGGCTTCCGAAAGATTAGTAGCTACGTTGAATGATGTTTCCGATGAGAGGTGTCGACTCACGGATCAACACATTGCTGAAAGAGTCGTTATGAGCAGATAAGAAGATAAATATTGGCCAATGAATTAATTTGTTGTGAAAGCAATGTTAATAAAAAATTTATCTATAATACTTACTTATCGTAATAATTACTCATTTATTATTATTACATGTTGTATTAATCACTTATTTATAATCAAAACTTATTGCATTAATTACTTATTGTATTAATACTTACTTATTGTATATTATTATTAATAATAATATAAAAATTTGCATACAAACGTTGTTTCTTTTTTTGGAAAAAACGAAAATTGGTTATTTCAAAAACCTGTTATTTTGAGCGGTTTTAACCGCCAGGTTAAAACCTGAGTTGGAAAAAAACGGTTAACCGAAAACTAGTTGTTTTTGCAATAACCGCCATCCCCAGGCTTTACTCTATCAGTGAGGTAAAACCGGAAACACATGTTAACTTTATGGGAAATTAGAAAACTCGATTTTTCAGTGAAAAGTAGCAGACATTTTTATTTTAAATGGCAATTTAAGAATATTACAAAATTCACATATGAAGCAGTGGTCTTCTTCCTCCGCGACTCTCCAGCTTTCGTGGGCCCAGCTATGACAGTTTCTACGTTGAATTAACCCTTCTCATTTATTTAAATTAGAAAATACACCATAAAAATATAAACAATCAATCTCTGATGTGTTTCTATCGTCTTCATCGGAAGAATCATCAATACTGACTGTCCCGGCCTTGCGCCACTTGGAATACGCGGTTTTTCCCCGAGTGCAGAGGTTATAAAAAATGAAATAGAACCGCTCAATTATTGGAGTAAATTATTATTTTTGAAAGGGTATAAATCCTTAGTAAACGTATTATAAGCTGGACTAAATATGGTTTTTATAACTGGAATGCTTTTTAAGTAAGGACAGTTTAAAATCAAATGAACATCAGAGTTGACATTGTAAAACAAATAAACTTTCACAAATGCAGTGGATTCAACAGCTGCAATGAGCCACTATGACTGTGCCTTTTTCTTGACTAGTATCTGTCCGCTAGAAAGAAGAACTAATAGCGGCAGAATCAAGAGAGGGTACCCGGTTTTACCCCCACTCGCCCCTACTTGGGGATTTGTTATCGTTTGGCATCCAACCTTTCGCACCGTTCCCACGACGTCTGTGGCAACTTGGCAACAGTAATCCCTAGAAAGGGAAAAGTAGAACTGTCATCCCCACGCCCGAAGGGATTCACCCTCAGATACCTTCTGACCCTGCCCCAAGGCGGGTGTGGATTTTAATCGAGCTCTAAGCCATGTGATGTTTATATTTTATATGTTTTTGTCGTAATGGTGTTTATATGTGTGTGTGTTGTAAATAAATCAAAAAAGGACAAACTGGATTATCATTGAATTTGAATATCAAATCACACACATGGGAAACCATTACAACGCCTACACAATCTACAACAGTTCGAGGGAAATGCAGTGAGGTCCTCGTCCGCCAACATTTGATGCCCGAACATTTACTGACAATTGCCCAATTTATGTAGTTTGTAAAGTCATTTTGCAGCAGATCACGGAATGGAGGTTATATGTTCGTCAACAGATGACAACATTTGCTGACTTTTCAACTAACTGTCGAGCCATCCCTAAACCACTCGAACAACCACGAATCTTTGTGTTCCCACGAGGGAGATAAGACGTACTTCAGGCCAGAAGCGACAAGAAGTAGCTTTAGCAACAGCAATATGGCGCCCCCCTCAACCAACGTACTTTTTAAAATTCTGTAATGTCTGCATCCTATGTGCCAAACAAAGTATTACTTAGAAATATGCATATTTTACATGCAAATATGACTTAAGATTATAGTTCAAAATCTGAAAATTTAGCAAAACAATTAAAATACATTGAAGTAAAAACCACCCAATATAAAACCAAAATTAACAAAATTATTATGTTACTTGAGCGCAAATGCAGCAGCAACCAAAATAACAATGGAGAGAATAGAACACAAATTCAAAATGGAGGAGACCGGCTATACATTTTCTCAAGGGTCAGGCACAGCAAGGGTTCAGAAGGAGGTAGGATTCTTTTCTTTGAGGGACCTGACAAGATGACTAAAAATTTAACACCTCGTGACCCGAAAAATCCCGAAATGAAAGAATCCAGAATACAAGGAAACAATAAAAACAATATCTCACAAGGAAAAGAATAAGAAAAAATTCTTAGCTCCTAAAACACATCGGCACTCGCCGCTGAAGTGCTTGCCGCCATTTCAAAAACAACATTCTAAACAAGGTAATTACTCGGGAAAGAAATTGATTATTATGGTGAGATTTTTAAACTTCAGCTATATTTAAGATTATAAAGTGGTCTTGTTGAAACAAAAATAATATTTTCAACAAATTTTAAACATGCATCATTTTATTTCTAACGTCCATTAAAACATTTTCTTTCCTTCACACACCCGCTCTGGTGCCATATCGGACTTTGGCGCCACGGGCTGTTAGTTGCCCAGGCCTCGGGCCGCCTCTGCTTCAGACAACGAACTTCAAACCACTGACTGTTTGGAACAGTGCTTTAGCAATGCAGTTGTCTACATACACACTTTGAGCTAGTCGACTACCACTCGCCATCCGTGTAAGACAGAGGTTCCCCATCTATGGTACTCGTACCATTTAGGAGTACGCGAACGTAATCTTGACAATGGCGGAAAATGCACCAAAAGGGTTAAAATTTTTTAAAAAGGAAAAACCTGGAATTTTGTTTCTTTAAGTTCATGCTAAAATAAGTTGCGTATTCACGAACTAAGAAAAAGAAAGGGTAGATTAAGACGTACTAATTAATAGATAATAATTAGTTATCCCAGTCCAGCACTCCGAGCGAGATTGACATTTGTCATTCAAGTATTAGTAGAAGCTGTAGTTTCTCAAGACGCCGCTTATCTTCTGTCCTTTTCATTTTGCTCTGTTCGGTTAAGCTGCGAGTTTCATCCGCGGTTCACGTTATTCCCATCGTCGTAACAGAAAGAATCGAAGTGGCTCGTGGGCTTGAAAGTACACTTCTCGCATTATGGAGGTAAATAGCTCGCACATCAAAGGAGGTGGGAGTGGGCAGACGGCGTCAGTGCAAGATTTGCCAAGCCTGGTGGCCCAAACAAAAGCTGGGCCTGGTGCAAAGTTGATTTGCGGGGCCTTGGAACTGAATTTGTAAAGCAAAATATTTTATTGCATTAGGATTTTATGATTAGGATTGTTTTCACGGATGCCATACGATGTAATTTTAGTTTCGCGATTTTGATTTTTCAATGACTGTTAATTATATATTTCGTCAGTTTGTTGGAATTTTCGGTTTTTAAAAATTCTGCAAGGGAGTTCCTCCTGTTTTCAGCAATTTTCTTTCTCTTTCTATGTTTTTCTTAAATTTATCAGATCCACACATGTGTTTCCTTCCGGTATCTCTGTCTCTAGTCACATTCCGAAATTGTCCATATATAATATAAAAAATTAAGATAAATTTTTTAGTAGTATAATTACAACAAACAACAATGAAATATATTATTTGGAAATTTTAAGTAATATATTATATTAAGCATTTGTCTTCCCTTTAAATACGAATATTTTATTTATTTCTCCACCAAACGTACGATGTACTATCATCTGTTACAACGCAAGCATAATGAAACACATTGTTTTTTACTTTTCTTACTCTGTTTTGGCTATATAGTGAGATTCAAAGCCCACCAACCTTGCCTTTGATCAGTCGACGTGAAATGTGCACATATCGCGTGATTATATTCAAATGCATGTATATTCGGAATAAATAAAAAATTAGAAGGCATTTTTAATTTGCAAAATCAGTCAGCTGCGCGGGGCCTTTAGAAAACGCGGGGCCTAGTGCGGCCGCACCGTTTGCACCGGATTTCGGCCGGCCCTGGTCGGAATTCCACCCACCACGCAAATTACATTTGTCTGGAACAAACTATTCAGATAGAAAATTGCCAATTATTTCAGTACCTGTATTACTATTGAATTTCTGTTGATAGTCGGGTTTAAATTTTTGAATTGGATTTCCGTATCCTTACATTCTATCAGGATCTTTTTCGACAAAACGGGACTACATGCCATTTTATTACATTAATCGAGAGTCTCTTTATGAACGCTGAAGAGAATTTCATTAATAAGTAAAAAACATATGGTTATCCTTCCTAAATATGGTTCCTACATATGGTTATCCTTCCTAAATATGGTTCCTACATATGGTTATCCTTCCTAAATATGGTTCCTACATATGGTTATCCTTCCTAAACCTGTTAGTTCGCTAATTATAACCGACGACATTGATTCACTATCTGGTTAAGAATCATAATTATGCAGAATATTGTCACGCGTCGTTTCTTTCGTCACTGATTCTAGTCATTCAGGGTTAACAGCAAGAAAAGAGCTTACGGTGGTGATTTTGCTGTAATTATGCTTGCGTTGTGAATGAATTCAAATAAAGGATCGTTTGCATCAAATTTCCTTAACCCGATTTTCAAGATCATTCTCAGAGTATATGAAATGACAGAGATTGCCAAATTGCTCAAAGCGGAAGGGGGAAAATTCTTAAGACATCAGAAATACCATTATTAAAAAATGATAATAAGCAAAGATTAATCGCAAATTTGCAAATTACTTTACAAGAATGAGAAACTCTTTTCTCTGAAAAATGGGTTGTATAGAATGAATATAGATAGATGAAAATTATTCTATCTGATAATTATATAGGAAAATAAGCGTCTGTCTATTGCAGCTCTACAGGACGAAAGGTTACTCCATCGCCTAAGGACGCCAGAAAAATGGGGCGTCCAACAAGTGTAGCTGGCATTTGTTGGTTGGTCTTCCATCCCTCGTATATATGTACAGCAAAACTTCGATTAACCCTTTGCGGCGCAGTGTGCCAATTGATGGCACGCCTAATTTCACTCGCTTCTCAACCGTTAAATTCAACTGTAAATGGAAAATAATAGGTTTTAGGATAGGGCTAATAATACTCCTTTTCGAATGTATATAGCAGCCTTATGAAATTTCGTTTCGGAATAGGAACCATTAGAGATAAAGTTTGGGAAAATTCCTTAACCCAGAGATAAGAATTTTTTTCAGTTCTGGGCGTTTACAATTTTAGCAAATTAACTCGAAACTTTTCGTCCAATATGCTTTAAGCTTTAATTTATGATTTTCTGTAAGATTCAATAATATTTTTTGAGTGTAACAAGGTGGCTGTATCGGGGATTCTCATATGAGGGGGGTGACCCCAAGGAGGGGACGAACTACCATCGGAATTTATTATATATTTTTAAACCTAAATAACTTCTTGCTATGCATTCAGCAAAAATGCAACAAACTAACTGAATTTAAGAGACAAAATGACTGAGGCAAAATAAGAGTAGAATCCGGCCTGGGCGCTTCATCAAGGATCACATTTCTGTGTGCATTTATTTTTCATTTGTTACTTTAAAATGTAATTTCTATGTTATGTTGTAGCTCTCTTTTTTTTATTTGACTTTTGTTATGCATAATATACATTGACCTGCTGCATTCAATAGACAAAAGTAGTAAGTTTTTTTCAATAGTAAGTTTTTTTTTAAATTTGTAGATTCTATATCTAAACAATAAACTAAACCCATTCATGATGTTTTTTCATCAAATTTCAAAAAATTTAGTGCCTTGCGCCGCAAAGGGTTAACCGTCACCGTCCGTATCAGGTTTGTGACGTATTACCGAATAGACGGATAACGGATATCACGTAATATACATGTACAGTAAAGTGATTTCACTGCTGGTTTGGGACGAAAATTAAAATAAAATTTCTAAAAAATGAATAATTCATGCATGTTGTATTTAATTCTACAAAACGATCGATATAAACTTCAATCTAAGAGTAGTAATGCGCAGAAATGTGTTATAATACTGTAAACCTACGTTATACTTTTTACTTTTTAGACGATAACAGAAACTGAAGGTTAAACGAGTTATGGTTAATCGAAGTTTTACTGAAATGAAATGTTAAAAGTTTTTAAGATTAAATGTAAATGCATTAATATGTTAATGAATTAGCGATGCTTAAAATGATATAAAAATTATGTTTTTCCGATGAAAATATACGTCGAAAATTCTAGAAAATAGACATCACTTAACATTAAATAAATAAAAATCAAATTCTAATTTTTTTAAAAAAAATTTACAGCGTTAGCTCAAGATTGTGCTAATTCAACACTGTGCAGGATTTGGCTCCGCTAAGTCAAACGGTCCAACTGTGCATAAAAAATAATCAAATCATACATATATACATTCACAGAAAATAAGATCTTTTCTATAAATAGATTAATTATCCTTCATTTTTTTATTTATATTCAAATTTCAGAATAGCAAAAAAAAATATGCTGCGGAAAAACGCTTAAAACTCTGCTTCAACCGTCTCTGGAAGGGAAGGAGGCGCTGTATTCCCGACAATAACTTCTTTTCTTCACAAACTGTCTAGCGGGATGAATTAACTTTGTTACTGCTCTTAAGGTTTGTTTATACGATGCCATAGTGCTGGGACAACAGCATGTAGTTGTCACGACGGGACTAGAACATGCCATTGTTCGCTGTTTCTACGCATGCGTTGTCCTTTCTCGCCATCCCAGATCTTCTTTCCGCGCATTTTCGAATTTATTGTCCTGACAGTATTGGCCTCGTGTAAACCCACCTTTACGCAGCGGCAGAAATCGGTACTGTTTGCAAGTTTTGTCTTTCCAAAGAAAGGCATGCCATTTTTCGCTGCATTCCCTTGAATATTGAAAGTTCGAGAATGAATGCTATTAGATTGTTGATGAATGTAGCTATCACATGGAAAATTAAATAAATCAGTGATTATATTTATATACGGAAAAATGACGGAGGCGTTGCGGTGCCAGTGCGCCCCTGGTAGTGGAGGATTATTTTTTAAAATTATTTTAACCCCATAACAGTGAACGTTTCTGTGCCATCTAAATAAATAACTCCCTTCTGCTGTGGGAATATGTTATGCCTTCGATTCAACTAACAGTCCATAGACACTTGAGATGTTATTAGTTTACCGGTAATTTCTGTATCGAGTTAAAACGTTTACGAATGACTTAATTTTAGATTATAAGAGTAAAAAAGCCATAATCCGATGCACGAACAAAGCTCGGGCCACACTGTTAAACTGGCCCAGTGTTGCCTTTAAGCAACATACCCAATTTTGTCTCCTAAAGTTTTGAGAATAAGACTGAAACTCTAATGCCTGTTGTTACCAATAGGATACATATTGAAAATTTTATTAAACCAATTTATAACATACTAGCAGTACGCGCACGGCGTTGCCCGTGGGATCGGGACTTCAACAAAATAAAAAAAGCCCACATACAATTACATAAGTGAAAGTTTTAAAAACGAAATCAAAACAGAAATATGTATTATTGAGTTGGTCCGCCTCTTTTTCCTCTCGACCGAGTACCGTTAAATCCAAAACAATGTTAAAAAATTACAATGTGATATTTATTACACCGCAAGCAAAGTATGAAAGGAAAAGAAATAAGTTAAGACACGCTTAAAAATAATAATCGAGGTCATCGAGTAAATAAATCATCTCCTCGCAGAACGCGAAAGTAATGACGTCACCCTGGCCCGTCAGCCAATGAAATTGCCCGCAACGTTCAGGAGAGCTGTCGCGTTCGGAAGCTTCGCTAGAGGAAAAACATCGTTCAACTACCAGGAAAAAATTAATTTAAAAAAAACAAAAAATGATATTTTAACCATTCTTGTTTTAAATCCGACAGAACCGTTGCAGTTATAAGCTGAAAAATTTTCAAAATGATATCTTTATTAGAACATCGGATGCAAGAGTTTTAAGGATTCCAGAAAATTTTATTTTTGAAAAGTGACTATTTTTTAAAAAATTCCCAAACTTCAGTAAATTACGTTAGAAATTCGAAACTAACTTCTTTAGAATGGAAATCGTGTGCTCTTTCCAATGGTTTATCTATTGTTTTGTACAATTATTCAAAACCATTCTATTGAGAAATTAGTGCTAAAAATCAACCAAAACAACACAAAACATTAAATAAAAAATTTTCTAGATTAAATTTTAAAATTTAAGCTTCGAGGTGCATTGAGTCACCATTACGACTACCTGTGTGCCAAATTTCATAGCTGTAAGTGCGATAGATTCGTCTGGACATCGCAGACAAGCACACACACAAACATTGCCTTTTATAAGTATAGATAGATGGCGACTGATAAAAAATAAACATAAATTGATGTTTTTCACTTGAGGCTGCATTTTTTTGCTTTGTTTGTAAGGTTGCGATTACCATATTTTATTCTACAATGTTGAAGGAGATTCCTTATCCGTATTATTATTTATTAAAATTCATCTGTGTTTGACATTATAAAATTTTATCGAGGAAATTTTTCCCCCCGAAATTAAGCCCAGTGTTGTCAATTGGTAAAAACTGATTTTTAGCCATAAACCATACTTAAAACAAAATAGGATTTTTTTAAGTATTTTCGCCATGTTTTACTCAGAAATGAAAATAAAAAAAAAAAAACATTTTAAAATCAATTTTTAAAAAACAGGGGTTTTAAGGGTCAAGGGAAAGCGAGATGCTTTTTGAATCGGGGACAAACAGTTGGAACTCGAAACTATATACCAGCTAATCCTAGACTTCTGGCCACTGTATGGGTATAGTAAATATTCGATCCTAGAATTCGTTTTAACTTTACGTCTTTTAAATTAACTTTAAATTAATAATTTTTGAAATTAAATATTGTTCATTTTTTATATGAACTATTTATTTAGAAGTAAAATTTGGAACATTCCAGGACTATGAATTGAAATCCGGGACACTTTTTTGAATCCGGTACAAACAGACGAAATTCAAAACTGCCCCGGCTAGTCCAGGACATCTGGGACAATTTATGGAATTATGTGATGCAATGTTTACTTTTCAAGAAAATCTAAGGCCCAATCTTTAACCCGATTATACTAATAAAAAACTCTCTGCCAGTGAGTAAAAAAAATTAGAATATATTTTATATTTACATGAATGCTTAATTTGTATTATAGCTTGCGCTATGTTCTCGTCATGATCGTTTGAATGAAATGCATCAAACGGGAGAAAACTAGTCATGTGATTCTAAGTCACTGATTTCCAAACATAAATTACTTCTAAAAATATTATTTTCCTATATGATAATTCATCAAGTCTAATAAAAGCACGATACTCCATAATAAGACATATAAGGTGGGCTTTAAGGTACCTGTAAATTTCAAAATATTTCATACATACTCATTTTCCAGTCTTAAAGCATTTTCGATAAATATTGACAATACAGCTGATAAAACGTTACGTTTCATATGGCACATGAACTTTACATTATGTTACTTGAAAATCATCTCTTTAAATATAAAGCACTTCCAATAAATAATAGTACCAAACATAATAATTCGTTAAAGCTAATTAGATATTGCGTTTCATAATTCACCGTACAAACTGCACATTAAGATACTTCTGACTTTCCAAATATTTCTTAAGTACTCATTTTGAAATTATGTAACTTTTCTAACCAATATTGACATCATATACTATAATAATCCATCGCAACTAATAAAACAACACATTCCATACAATCATACATGAAACTACATTATGGTATTTGAAAACCATTTATAATAAACGTAATACACGTCTGGTAAATAATGCTATCATTAGTAACAGTGGCGAATCCAGAATTTGGGTCCGGGGGAGGGAGACATTGAGGTATAAAAAGTTTTGTATCGTCGTGACGAATGTCAAACCTCATGGATTATGTAAACCAAAACACTTTAACTTTACAGACTTTACTCACCTAACAATAAGAATCATAAAGAACACTACAATACTTCGATAATTTAACAAAAAACACAATGAAATAAATAGCAAAAACATGTTTTTGACCGTGTCAACGCTACAAATACGAGTGGAATGATTACAAAAGTGGGAAAACTTTCGAGCCTGTCAAAAACCAGGAAGAAATGTTTCCAATTTTTTAACGGGAGATTAAGAAGAAACAGCTGTAGTGATTTTAAATAAAATAAAGATTTCTGGTCTAGCTCTGGAGAGGCTGCAGCCCGATAGCCACCCCCCTGGATTCGCCACTGATTAGTAACAATTCATCACAGCTAATCAAACATTGAGTTTTATAATTCGCCGTTCAAACAATATATTATGATTTTTTGGAATTTCTAGATATTTAAAACGTACTCACCGTGCCCGTGCTTGCCATCTTAAACACTAGATGATTCACTTGGGCAACGCAAACATGTAAAGAAAAGGACCAAATACTTCGAAATTCAACACGATTCTCATAAAACTTTAGAGTCAAGTTTCAACCGGGATATACGAACGGCGCTCCTGGCTTAAATTCCCCTTGACTTACTTCAACCAGGGTTGGAAGCGGAAGGCAAGGTTTAATATCAGATTTCAAAATTTTAATCCACATTTTTCACAAATCACAGCAGTGAGGGTCGTATTTGCATCCAGAGACGAGTTCCACTTTCATTCCTGAATAAAAATTGTAGACAAGTAGGTTTTTCTTTTCTTTCTTTGTTGTTACTTTCGCTTTCTGTTATAAAAGTCACGAACGATGTTTTCAAGTACGCGACCGGCTTCCGAGTAATGATAACGGTTATGGCAACGATCTTTTTTTCAAGGTTGACGTATGTAGTGCAATTAGTAGTCGTATATGCCTTGGGGGATACATTTATGCATTGCCATCTTACAATTTTATTAGTTATATATTTATTTTTAGAAGAAGCAGATTATGTTTCTTTTACAAAGCATATTGGACATACTCACCTACTCAACTGATGCCAGCAAAAATATAAATATGCTTTATTATACTTTTAAACAATTTTTATTTAATTATTAGTCAATTGTTTGAAATTCTTTACACAAACCAAACTTGCTATGACAAAGAACTTTTTTTCAAGGTTGACGTATGTAGTGCAATGAGTAGTCCTATATGCCTTGGGGGATACATTTATACATTGCCATCTTACAATTTTAATAGTAATATATTTGTTTTTAGAAGAAGCAGATTAGGTTTCTATTTCAAAGCATATTGGACATGTTCACCTGGCCACTGGTGCCAGCAAAAACATAAATACGCTTTATTATACTTTTAAACGATTTGTATTTAATTATTAGTCAATTGTTGGAAGCTCTTTATAGAAACCAAACTTGCTTTTTCTAAAACTAAATACATAGCTATTAAAAGTGAGACACCATATAATATTAAGGTATACTCACTTAAAGACCACCTCGCATAACGAGCAAAATAAATTTTAAAAAATGACTCGCTTAACTAGAGACGTTTCGCATAACGAGTGACGAGAAGAGGAAGTCCCGGATTTTGAGCCTGATAATGTCATATCCATGGAGCTTTTATTTTGCTGTAATTCTTATCAAACATGGTGTCTAGTGATGGGTTCATATCAAACACGGTGTCTAAGGAACCAACCTTACTCTGAGAGAATATTAAAAATATCACTTCTACATTGTGTCCTACCTCAAAATGATCGAAAATGTATGGGAAGAGGTCACCAAGAGAACCCCCACATTTGCTTGGAAGAAGCTTGGGTCGGAGAATATTGTCGAATGTGACATTTAGGAGTCTAAAACAATATCCTTTGGAGCCTGCAATCGACGAGATCGCGTCTTTGGCCAAGATCAAGGGACTGAAGATGGATAGCAATGATATCGATGAGGCTTGTGGAAGAGCACAACCAAGAGCTGAGCACCGAAGAGCTTATAGAGTTGCATTGTTTTCCACAACAGGAAATAACGGAGGGGAGTTTGTCATAGTAGGAGAAGGTAACAGCATAGCAACAATCTTCTACGCAATAAGAGAAATGCTGAAAGCATGGGTAACTATTGTATCGTACATTGAGAAGCCTCACCCTAATAAAGGAGTGGCTATGCGCGCTACAAATTTACTTAATGATATTGCTGTGTCGCATTTTCGTCAAATTTTGAAGCGTCGGAAAAAACAAATGTCCCTAGACAGCTTCCTACTGAAAAAGAATTAAGAATGTATCATAATTCGTATAAAAACATAAAAACTTTATTAAAAAATTAGAAAAACTAGTAACATTTTTAAATGAAGCATTGAACTCAATCCTTCAAATTATAGTATGCATCATAAATAATTAACTTATTATTTTGATTTTTTTTTTGCTTTGTTTCTACAAATCGTATCCGAATTCCATGTTAGTTCATTCTGATATAAAAGAAAAGATGCAGATGATTCATGCCCCTTAACAATCTTATCTATAATTTTCTTTAAATAAAGGCTATACATAAAAATTTTTGAGTACTTATTTCCTGCATAGAACGCATTATCGTATTTTACATTAATTTATATAAAAATTGTTTTGCTTAAAGAGCGTTTCGCATTACGAATAAGCTTCCGGAACGAATTATGCTCATTAAGAGAGGTACCACTGTAACTATGCATTAACAGCCTCTATAAATAATATAATATTTATTCATATAATATAATATATTTATGCATAAAATATAATATTAGTTATTAATGCTAGGTTATAAATAAAACTTAAGTGGGGAAGTTATATCTTATACGGGGGGATACAGTGCCATCTTACACTTTTAATAGTCATATATTTATTTTTAGAAGAAGCAAATTCAGTTTCTGCTAAAGAACTTCAAACAATTGACTATTAATACAATAAAAATCGTTTAAAAGCATTATAAAGTATACTTGTGTTTTTGCTGCCATCAATGGCCAGATGAGTATGTCCAATATGCTTTGGGAAAGAAACTACATGAATAAAATGCCATTTTCCACTTTTAACAGTTATATGTTTACTTTTAGAAGAAATAAACTAAGCCACTGGAAAAGACTTATAAAAGTGGATTAATAGTTAAAGAAGAGTTGTATAAAGCATATCAGTTAGTGCTGATATAAGTTGCGAAATGAGTATTCAAATACGCTTAGGAAAAAAAAATATCAATAAAGTGCCATTTCCCACTTTTAACAATTACATGTTTAATTTCACATTCTCGTAAACGGAGTATACAAAGATAAAGTATATGACATCAATATTTAGATGTATCAAAATGATTTAAATCTAAGTGAGTTCGAAAATAACAATCTTTAAACTGTGCCTGCCTATTTGTGTGTTTGGAAACACGACAACACAAGAAACGAAATGAGCTAGATATATAAAATTTGATATGTGGTCTTTACACCATAATCGTATATCTACTTAAATTTTCGACGAAATTTGCAAACGGGAAGCTTATCTGCCTGGCAGTCCAAATGCATGAGAGCATGATAACGCAACAAGCTACGTGGGTGAAATTTAGCATACTGTTCATTCTCAGATATCGAAACCCTCTGCGCTTTTGCGCATGCTCCACGCGGAGTTGATTTCACAAAAATAGGGGTGAAGTGAAAAATGGAGACTGTTTATATTTTACTTAGCAGAATACAGAAAAATTTCATTTGCATTTATTGATTTGCTGTAAAGACTAACTAAAAAATTACGCTTACTCGGACGAAGAAGACCCAACAAAGAACTCCGGAAAGCGCTCATCTTATTCATTGCCAGTCACCCTTTCCATCTAAAATTGCAAGTCTCGGGTTTTTGAAACGAACAGCAAGTTTTTATCTCCAGAATTGTTGATATGAATCGAATTTGAAACGAAATCTGTGAAAGGTTAGACTTTCTATTTGTTTATACATGTCTGCACAAGAAATGCAACAAGCTAAATAGATGAAATTCGGCTTACGGTTTGAACATCAAAATTGTAGATTTATATCAAACTTTGCCCTAAGCGATCAAACTGTAGAAGCTCATACGCATACTTGGTTCTTCTCACTGTACGACGAAGCTAAATATAAATTCCGCCATATTGTTGGAAGTATGCGAGAAAATCCAGGAGAGAACACTCCATAGTGGTTATTTAGAAGAAGCAAGCTGTCTATTATAATATAAATATAAATACTAATAAAGCGAATTTTTAAGTGTGGAAGAGTTAAAAATACAAAAATAATAACAGACAACGATAAGAAGTAAGAATCCGGTGGACGACTTCATCAGAGGCCATTCATCCATGCAGATTCTAAACTAGAATAGGTTTTCTGTAGAGGAAAAAGACTTTAAGGTCAGAATTTAATATTAATTTCCTCTAAGGCCTGAACCCATTCCGGAATATATTCCGGTTATTAATATTAAATTCAGACCTTAAAGTCTTTTTCCTCTACAGAAAAACTATTCTGGTTTATAATCTGCATGGATGAATAGCCTCCGATGAAGTCATCCACCGGATTCTTATTTTTATCGTTGTCTGTTATTATATTTGGTTTTTTAACTCATCCACAATTAAAAATTCCCTTTATTAGTACAGTCGGACCTCTATTTAACGAAGTCGCTAAATCCCGTAAAAAAGTTCGATATATGGAAAATTCGTTAAATAGAGATTCACCTTTTAAAATACTTTAAACTACACAAAACAGATTTTAAATTCATAAACACTAACTATTATTAAAAAACTAATTAATCGCACTTTTATTTTGTAAATTAACATCTATTTGTTTTATATATTTTACCCATCAAAAAGAAATCTGTAAGGTAAACAAGAATTAAACAAAACATTGTCCGGGAATACACTGTATTTGCAATTAAAAAAATAATTTTATATTAAAATTAATGAATTTTAGCATTTCATCATACGAAGGTTTGTTGATTTCTGCATCATGATCATTTCCATCTTCATCATCTTCGTCTTCATCGCAATTCAATGCTGTATTGTTTTTATTTTTCACACTGTCCACTTCAAAACTGCCTCATACACATCTTCACAGACACATGCTTTTAAACGTTTTGAACAAGAATTCGATGAATCTTAATTTTGTATCTTATCACGATTTTTTCATTATGGTTGATAAGCTGTTTGGAGGAATACCAAATTTTAAAGCAATATCCTTTTTTTCACGCCTTTATCCACCTCATGAAGGATTAATTTTTTTTCTTTGATGCTCAAGCACTTTCGCTTTGACATTTTCCAGCTTCAAGCTCATTGATCACCATGAAATGTGTTAAAAGAAAGAATAAGTTTGAAATGTTTAGAAATATTTTGAGAAATAGGGAGAAAAAAATATATTGGATCACAAGAAAAAGTTCGTTAAATAGAGAACGCACTTCGCTATTTGGAGGTTATTTTACGAAGAAATTCGCAAAATGTTCTCGGTTCCAAGAAAAAGTTCGCAAAATAGAGAAATTCGCAAAACAGAGGTTCGTTAAATAGAGGTCCGACTGTATTTACATTTATTTTGTACTTCGCAATTTTTTCCTGGATGATGGTTAAATTGCTTCCATTGTTTTTTGTCTTTTTGGATATTCAATCTTTATTTTTTTGGCTTTTTAGATATTCAATCCTGGTTATTACAAAACACTTAAAACAAACAATGGATTAATAGTTAAAAAAAGATAGTGTAAAATATAATAAAATATATCTTTTAATGTTTTCACATAAGCGGAAGAATTCAGTGTCACTTTGTTAACAATTAGTAGGATTTTTAATTAAAAATCGGAATTCATTTACTTTTAATTTCTTCAGTGCTATTTTTCATTTCATATCGAACTCTATATTTAAGTTCCTGTCTTCGCCTTCTTTGCACGTATCATTTTATATATATGTCTATAAAACACTTCATTATTTGATACATCGCAGAAAAACTAAATTGTATTTTATATGCATGTAAAAGTAAAATTCACTTATAAATTCAAAGTCCATTTATCAATTAACTTTATATTTAATCTTACTTATCATCTTAAAATTGACTTCACTAAATTAAAATTAATTCCGGTCTAATTATTGCGCACGCTTCAATATTTGATATATCATAGAAAAATTAACCTCTATTTTCGACGCATGTAAAATTGAAATTTGCTAATAAACTGAAGGGCCATTTATCAATAAACTATATATCTAATCCAAATTATCATCGTAAAAGTTACCTCAGTACTTTAAAATAAAACATTTTCGGTCTAAGTAATTCGATAATAATAATTTTCCATATATGGAAAAGTCAAATAACTCTTTTAAC
>BGPR01030835.1:0-18419 GCA_013235015.1 Araneus ventricosus
GTTAAAAGAGTTATTTGACTTTTCCATATATGGAAAATTATTATTATCGAATTACTTAGACCGAAAATGTTTTATTTTAAAGTACTGAGGTAACTTTTACGATGATAATTTGGATTAGATATATAGTTTATTGATAAATGGCCCTTCAGTTTATTAGCAAATTTCAATTTTACATGCGTCGAAAATAGAGGTTAATTTTTCTATGATATATCAAATATTGAAGCGTGCGCAATAATTAGACCGGAATTAATTTTAATTTAGTGAAGTCAATTTTAAGATGATAAGTAAGATTAAATATAAAGTTAATTGATAAATGGACTTTGAATTTATAAGTGAATTTTACTTTTACATGCATATAAAATACAATTTAGTTTTTCTGCGATGTATCAAATAATGAAGTGTTTTATAGACATATATATAAAATGATACGTGCAAAGAAGGCGAAGACAGGAACTTAAATATAGAGTTCGATATGAAATGAAAAATAGCACTGAAGAAATTAAAAGTAAATGAATTCCGATTTTTAATTAAAAATCCTACTAATTGTTAACAAAGTGACACTGAATTCTTCCGCTTATGTGAAAACATTAAAAGATATATTTTATTATATTTTACACTATCTTTTTTTAACTATTAATCCATTGTTTGTTTTAAGTGTTTTGTAATAACCAGGATTGAATATCTAAAAAGCCAAAAAAATAAAGATTGAATATCCAAAAAGACAAAAAACAATGGAAGCAATTTAACCATCATCCAGGAAAAAATTGCGAAGTACAAAATAAATGTAAATACAGTCGGACCTCTATTTAACGAACCTCTGTTTTGCGAATTTCTCTATTTTGCGAACTTTTTCTTGGAACCGAGAACATTTTGCGAATTTCTTCGTAAAATAACCTCCAAATAGCGAAGTGCGTTCTCTATTTAACGAACTTTTTCTTGTGATCCAATATATTTTTTTCTCCCTATTTCTCAAAATATTTCTAAACATTTCAAACTTATTCTTTCTTTTAACACATTTCATGGTGATCAATGAGCTTGAAGCTGGAAAATGTCAAAGCGAAAGTGCTTGAGCATCAAAGAAAAAAAATTAATCCTTCATGAGGTGGATAAAGGCGTGAAAAAAAGGATATTGCTTTAAAATTTGGTATTCCTCCAAACAGCTTATCAACCATAATGAAAAAATCGTGATAAGATACAAAATTAAGATTCATCGAATTCTTGTTCAAAACGTTTAAAAGCATGTGTCTGTGAAGATGTGTATGAGGCAGTTTTGAAGTGGACAGTGTGAAAAATAAAAACAATACAGCATTGAATTGCGATGAAGACGAAGATGATGAAGATGGAAATGATCATGATGCAGAAATCAACAAACCTTCGTATGATGAAATGCTAAAATTCATTAATTTTAATATAAAATTATTTTTTTAATTGCAAATACAGTGTATTCCCGGACAATGTTTTGTTTAATTCTTGTTTACCTTACAGATTTCTTTTTGATGGGTAAAATATATAAAACAAATAGATGTTAATTTACAAAATAAAAGTGCGATTAATTAGTTTTTTAATAATAGTTAGTGTTTATGAATTTAAAATCTGTTTTGTGTAGTTTAAAGTATTTTAAAAGGTGAATCTCTATTTAACGAATTTTCCATATATCGAACTTTTTTACGGGATTTAGCGACTTCGTTAAATAGAGGTCCGACTGTACTAATAAAGGGAATTTTTAATTGTGGATGAGTTAAAAAACCAAATATAATAACAGACAACGATAAAAATAAGAATCCGGTGGATGACTTCATCGGAGGCTATTCATCCATGCAGATTATAAACCAGAATAGTTTTTCTGTAGAGGAAAAAGACTTTAAGGTCTGAATTTAATATTAATAACCGGAATATATTCCGGAATGGGTTCAGGCCTTAGAGGAAATTAATATTAAATTCTGACCTTAAAGTCTTTTTCCTCTACAGAAAACCTATTCTAGTTTAGAATCTGCATGGATGAATGGCCTCTGATGAAGTCGTCCACCGGATTCTTACTTCTTATCGTTGTCTGTTATTATTTTTGTATTTTTAACTCTTCCACACTTAAAAATTCGCTTTATTAGTATTTATATTTATATTATAATAGACAGCTTGCTTCTTCTAAATAACCACTATGGAGTGTTCTCTCCTGGATTTTCTCGCATACTTCCAACAATATGGCGGAATTTATATTTAGCTTCGTCGTACAGTGAGAAGAACCAAGTATGCGTATGAGCTTCTACAGTTTGATCGCTTAGGGCAAAGTTTGATATAAATCTACAATTTTGATGTTCAAACCGTAAGCCGAATTTCATCTATTTAGCTTGTTGCATTTCTTGTGCAGACATGTATAAACAAATAGAAAGTCTAACCTTTCACAGATTTCGTTTCAAATTCGATTCATATCAACAATTCTGGAGATAAAAACTTGCTGTTCGTTTCAAAAACCCGAGACTTGCAATTTTAGATGGAAAGGGTGACTGGCAATGAATAAGATGAGCGCTTTCCGGAGTTCTTTGTTGGGTCTTCTTCGTCCGAGTAAGCGTAATTTTTTAGTTAGTCTTTACAGCAAATCAATAAATGCAAATGAAATTTTTCTGTATTCTGCTAAGTAAAATATAAACAGTCTCCATTTTTCACTTCACCCCTATTTTTGTGAAATCAACTCCGCGTGGAGCATGCGCAAAAGCGCAGAGGGTTTCGATATCTGAGAATGAACAGTATGCTAAATTTCACCCACGTAGCTTGTTGCGTTATCATGCTCTCATGCATTTGGACTGCCAGGCAGATAAGCTTCCCGTTTGCAAATTTCGTCGAAAATTTAAGTAGATATACGATTATGGTGTAAAGACCACATATCAAATTTTATATATCTAGCTCATTTCGTTTCTTGTGTTGTCGTGTTTCCAAACACACAAATAGGCAGGCACAGTTTAAAGATTGTTATTTTCGAACTCACTTAGATTTAAATCATTTTGATACATCTAAATATTGATGTCATATACTTTATCTTTGTATACTCCGTTTACGAGAATGTGAAATTAAACATGTAATTGTTAAAAGTGGGAAATGGCACTTTATTGATATTTTTTTTTCCTAAGCGTATTTGAATACTCATTTCGCAACTTATATCAGCACTAACTGATATGCTTTATACAACTCTTCTTTAACTATTAATCCACTTTTATAAGTCTTTTCCAGTGGCTTAGTTTATTTCTTCTAAAAGTAAACATATAACTGTTAAAAGTGGAAAATGGCATTTTATTCATGTAGTTTCTTTCCCAAAGCATATTGGACATACTCATCTGGCCATTGATGGCAGCAAAAACACAAGTATACTTTATAATGCTTTTAAACGATTTTTATTGTATTAATAGTCAATTGTTTGAAGTTCTTTAGCAGAAACTGAATTTGCTTCTTCTAAAAATAAATATATGACTATTAAAAGTGTAAGATGGCACTGTATCCCCCCGTATAAGATATAACTTCCCCACTTAAGTTTTATTTATAACCTAGCATTAATAACTAATATTATATTTTATGCATAAATATATTATATTATATGAATAAATATTATATTATTTATAGAGGCTGTTAATGCATAGTTACAGTGGTACCTCTCTTAATGAGCATAATTCGTTCCGGAAGCTTATTCGTAATGCGAAACGCTCTTTAAGCAAAACAATTTTTATATAAATTAATGTAAAATACGATAATGCGTTCTATGCAGGAAATAAGTACTCAAAAATTTTTATGTATAGCCTTTATTTAAAGAAAATTATAGATAAGATTGTTAAGGGGCATGAATCATCTGCATCTTTTCTTTTATATCAGAATGAACTAACATGGAATTCGGATACGATTTGTAGAAACAAAGCAAAAAAAAAATCAAAATAATAAGTTAATTATTTATGATGCATACTATAATTTGAAGGATTGAGTTCAATGCTTCATTTAAAAATGTTACTAGTTTTTCTAATTTTTTAATAAAGTTTTTATGTTTTTATACGAATTATGATACATTCTTAATTCTTTTTCAGTAGGAAGCTGTCTAGGGACATTTGTTTTTTCCGACGCTTCAAAATTTGACGAAAATGCGACACAGCAATATCATTAAGTAAATTTGTAGCGCGCATAGCCACTCCTTTATTAGGGTGAGGCTTCTCAATGTACGATACAATAGTTACCCATGCTTTCAGCATTTCTCTTATTGCGTAGAAGATTGTTGCTATGCTGTTACCTTCTCCTACTATGACAAACTCCCCTCCGTTATTTCCTGTTGTGGAAAACAATGCAACTCTATAAGCTCTTCGGTGCTCAGCTCTTGGTTGTGCTCTTCCACAAGCCTCATCGATATCATTGCTATCCATCTTCAGTCCCTTGATCTTGGCCAAAGACGCGATCTCGTCGATTGCAGGCTCCAAAGGATATTGTTTTAGACTCCTAAATGTCACATTCGACAATATTCTCCGACCCAAGCTTCTTCCAAGCAAATGTGGGGGTTCTCTTGGTGACCTCTTCCCATACATTTTCGATCATTTTGAGGTAGGACACAATGTAGAAGTGATATTTTTAATATTCTCTCAGAGTAAGGTTGGTTCCTTAGACACCGTGTTTGATATGAACCCATCACTAGACACCATGTTTGATAAGAATTACAGCAAAATAAAAGCTCCATGGATATGACATTATCAGGCTCAAAATCCGGGACTTCCTCTTCTCGTCACTCGTTATGCGAAACGTCTCTAGTTAAGCGAGTCATTTTTTAAAATTTATTTTGCTCGTTATGCGAGGTGGTCTTTAAGTGAGTATACCTTAATATTATATGGTGTCTCACTTTTAATAGCTATGTATTTAGTTTTAGAAAAAGCAAGTTTGGTTTCTATAAAGAGCTTCCAACAATTGACTAATAATTAAATACAAATCGTTTAAAAGTATAATAAAGCGTATTTATGTTTTTGCTGGCACCAGTGGCCAGGTGAACATGTCCAATATGCTTTGAAATAGAAACCTAATCTGCTTCTTCTAAAAACAAATATATTACTATTAAAATTGTAAGATGGCAATGTATAAATGTATCCCCCAAGGCATATAGGACTACTCATTGCACTACATACGTCAACCTTGAAAAAAAGTTCTTTGTCATAGCAAGTTTGGTTTGTGTAAAGAATTTCAAACAATTGACTAATAATTAAATAAAAATTGTTTAAAAGTATAATAAAGCATATTTATATTTTTGCTGGCATCAGTTGAGTAGGTGAGTATGTCCAATATGCTTTGTAAAAGAAACATAATCTGCTTCTTCTAAAAATAAATATATAACTAATAAAATTGTAAGATGGCAATGCATAAATGTATCCCCCAAGGCATATACGACTACTAATTGCACTACATACGTCAACCTTGAAAAAAAGATCGTTGCCATAACCGTTATCATTACTCGGAAGCCGGTCGCGTACTTGAAAACATCGTTCGTGACTTTTATAACAGAAAGCGAAAGTAACAACAAAGAAAGAAAAGAAAAACCTACTTGTCTACAATTTTTATTCAGGAATGAAAGTGGAACTCGTCTCTGGATGCAAATACGACCCTCACTGCTGTGATTTGTGAAAAATGTGGATTAAAATTTTGAAATCTGATATTAAACCTTGCCTTCCGCTTCCAACCCTGGTTGAAGTAAGTCAAGGGGAATTTAAGCCAGGAGCGCCGTTCGTATATCCCGGTTGAAACTTGACTCTAAAGTTTTATGAGAATCGTGTTGAATTTCGAAGTATTTGGTCCTTTTCTTTACATGTTTGCGTTGCCCAAGTGAATCATCTAGTGTTTAAGATGGCAAGCACGGGCACGGTGAGTACGTTTTAAATATCTAGAAATTCCAAAAAATCATAATATATTGTTTGAACGGCGAATTATAAAACTCAATGTTTGATTAGCTGTGATGAATTGTTACTAATCAGTGGCGAATCCAGGGGGGTGGCTATCGGGCTGCAGCCTCTCCAGAGCTAGACCAGAAATCTTTATTTTATTTAAAATCACTACAGCTGTTTCTTCTTAATCTCCCGTTAAAAAATTGGAAACATTTCTTCCTGGTTTTTGACAGGCTCGAAAGTTTTCCCACTTTTGTAATCATTCCACTCGTATTTGTAGCGTTGACACGGTCAAAAACATGTTTTTGCTATTTATTTCATTGTGTTTTTTGTTAAATTATCGAAGTATTGTAGTGTTCTTTATGATTCTTATTGTTAGGTGAGTAAAGTCTGTAAAGTTAAAGTGTTTTGGTTTACATAATCCATGAGGTTTGACATTCGTCACGACGATACAAAACTTTTTATACCTCAATGTCTCCCTCCCCCGGACCCAAATTCTGGATTCGCCACTGTTACTAATGATAGCATTATTTACCAGACGTGTATTACGTTTATTATAAATGGTTTTCAAATACCATAATGTAGTTTCATGTATGATTGTATGGAATGTGTTGTTTTATTAGTTGCGATGGATTATTATAGTATATGATGTCAATATTGGTTAGAAAAGTTACATAATTTCAAAATGAGTACTTAAGAAATATTTGGAAAGTCAGAAGTATCTTAATGTGCAGTTTGTACGGTGAATTATGAAACGCAATATCTAATTAGCTTTAACGAATTATTATGTTTGGTACTATTATTTATTGGAAGTGCTTTATATTTAAAGAGATGATTTTCAAGTAACATAATGTAAAGTTCATGTGCCATATGAAACGTAACGTTTTATCAGCTGTATTGTCAATATTTATCGAAAATGCTTTAAGACTGGAAAATGAGTATGTATGAAATATTTTGAAATTTACAGGTACCTTAAAGCCCACCTTATATGTCTTATTATGGAGTATCGTGCTTTTATTAGACTTGATGAATTATCATATAGGAAAATAATATTTTTAGAAGTAATTTATGTTTGGAAATCAGTGACTTAGAATCACATGACTAGTTTTCTCCCGTTTGATGCATTTCATTCAAACGATCATGACGAGAACATAGCGCAAGCTATAATACAAATTAAGCATTCATGTAAATATAAAATATATTCTAATTTTTTTTACTCACTGGCAGAGAGTTTTTTATTAGTATAATCGGGTTAAAGATTGGGCCTTAGATTTTCTTGAAAAGTAAACATTGCATCACATAATTCCATAAATTGTCCCAGATGTCCTGGACTAGCCGGGGCAGTTTTGAATTTCGTCTGTTTGTACCGGATTCAAAAAAGTGTCCCGGATTTCAATTCATAGTCCTGGAATGTTCCAAATTTTACTTCTAAATAAATAGTTCATATAAAAAATGAACAATATTTAATTTCAAAAATTATTAATTTAAAGTTAATTTAAAAGACGTAAAGTTAAAACGAATTCTAGGATCGAATATTTACTATACCCATACAGTGGCCAGAAGTCTAGGATTAGCTGGTATATAGTTTCGAGTTCCAACTGTTTGTCCCCGATTCAAAAAGCATCTCGCTTTCCCTTGACCCTTAAAACCCCTGTTTTTTAAAAATTGATTTTAAAATGTTTTTTTTTTTTTATTTTCATTTCTGAGTAAAACATGGCGAAAATACTTAAAAAAATCCTATTTTGTTTTAAGTATGGTTTATGGCTAAAAATCAGTTTTTACCAATTGACAACACTGGGCTTAATTTCGGGGGGAAAAATTTCCTCGATAAAATTTTATAATGTCAAACACAGATGAATTTTAATAAATAATAATACGGATAAGGAATCTCCTTCAACATTGTAGAATAAAATATGGTAATCGCAACCTTACAAACAAAGCAAAAAAATGCAGCCTCAAGTGAAAAACATCAATTTATGTTTATTTTTTATCAGTCGCCATCTATCTATACTTATAAAAGGCAATGTTTGTGTGTGTGCTTGTCTGCGATGTCCAGACGAATCTATCGCACTTACAGCTATGAAATTTGGCACACAGGTAGTCGTAATGGTGACTCAATGCACCTCGAAGCTTAAATTTTAAAATTTAATCTAGAAAATTTTTTATTTAATGTTTTGTGTTGTTTTGGTTGATTTTTAGCACTAATTTCTCAATAGAATGGTTTTGAATAATTGTACAAAACAATAGATAAACCATTGGAAAGAGCACACGATTTCCATTCTAAAGAAGTTAGTTTCGAATTTCTAACGTAATTTACTGAAGTTTGGGAATTTTTTAAAAAATAGTCACTTTTCAAAAATAAAATTTTCTGGAATCCTTAAAACTCTTGCATCCGATGTTCTAATAAAGATATCATTTTGAAAATTTTTCAGCTTATAACTGCAACGGTTCTGTCGGATTTAAAACAAGAATGGTTAAAATATCATTTTTTGTTTTTTTTAAATTAATTTTTTCCTGGTAGTTGAACGATGTTTTTCCTCTAGCGAAGCTTCCGAACGCGACAGCTCTCCTGAACGTTGCGGGCAATTTCATTGGCTGACGGGCCAGGGTGACGTCATTACTTTCGCGTTCTGCGAGGAGATGATTTATTTACTCGATGACCTCGATTATTATTTTTAAGCGTGTCTTAACTTATTTCTTTTCCTTTCATACTTTGCTTGCGGTGTAATAAATATCACATTGTAATTTTTTAACATTGTTTTGGATTTAACGGTACTCGGTCGAGAGGAAAAAGAGGCGGACCAACTCAATAATACATATTTCTGTTTTGATTTCGTTTTTAAAACTTTCACTTATGTAATTGTATGTGGGCTTTTTTTATTTTGTTGAAGTCCCGATCCCACGGGCAACGCCGTGCGCGTACTGCTAGTATGTTATAAATTGGTTTAATAAAATTTTCAATATGTATCCTATTGGTAACAACAGGCATTAGAGTTTCAGTCTTATTCTCAAAACTTTAGGAGACAAAATTGGGTATGTTGCTTAAAGGCAACACTGGGCCAGTTTAACAGTGTGGCCCGAGCTTTGTTCGTGCATCGGATTATGGCTTTTTTACTCTTATAATCTAAAATTAAGTCATTCGTAAACGTTTTAACTCGATACAGAAATTACCGGTAAACTAATAACATCTCAAGTGTCTATGGACTGTTAGTTGAATCGAAGGCATAACATATTCCCACAGCAGAAGGGAGTTATTTATTTAGATGGCACAGAAACGTTCACTGTTATGGGGTTAAAATAATTTTAAAAAATAATCCTCCACTACCAGGGGCGCACTGGCACCGCAACGCCTCCGTCATTTTTCCGTATATAAATATAATCACTGATTTATTTAATTTTCCATGTGATAGCTACATTCATCAACAATCTAATAGCATTCATTCTCGAACTTTCAATATTCAAGGGAATGCAGCGAAAAATGGCATGCCTTTCTTTGGAAAGACAAAACTTGCAAACAGTACCGATTTCTGCCGCTGCGTAAAGGTGGGTTTACACGAGGCCAATACTGTCAGGACAATAAATTCGAAAATGCGCGGAAAGAAGATCTGGGATGGCGAGAAAGGACAACGCATGCGTAGAAACAGCGAACAATGGCATGTTCTAGTCCCGTCGTGACAACTACATGCTGTTGTCCCAGCACTATGGCATCGTATAAACAAACCTTAAGAGCAGTAACAAAGTTAATTCATCCCGCTAGACAGTTTGTGAAGAAAAGAAGTTATTGTCGGGAATACAGCGCCTCCTTCCCTTCCAGAGACGGTTGAAGCAGAGTTTTAAGCGTTTTTCCGCAGCATATTTTTTTTTGCTATTCTGAAATTTGAATATAAATAAAAAAATGAAGGATAATTAATCTATTTATAGAAAAGATCTTATTTTCTGTGAATGTATATATGTATGATTTGATTATTTTTTATGCACAGTTGGACCGTTTGACTTAGCGGAGCCAAATCCTGCACAGTGTTGAATTAGCACAATCTTGAGCTAACGCTGTAAATTTTTTTTAAAAAAATTAGAATTTGATTTTTATTTATTTAATGTTAAGTGATGTCTATTTTCTAGAATTTTCGACGTATATTTTCATCGGAAAAACATAATTTTTATATCATTTTAAGCATCGCTAATTCATTAACATATTAATGCATTTACATTTAATCTTAAAAACTTTTAACATTTCATTTCAGTAAAACTTCGATTAACCATAACTCGTTTAACCTTCAGTTTCTGTTATCGTCTAAAAAGTAAAAAGTATAACGTAGGTTTACAGTATTATAACACATTTCTGCGCATTACTACTCTTAGATTGAAGTTTATATCGATCGTTTTGTAGAATTAAATACAACATGCATGAATTATTCATTTTTTAGAAATTTTATTTTAATTTTCGTCCCAAACCAGCAGTGAAATCACTTTACTGTACATGTATATTACGTGATATCCGTTATCCGTCTATTCGGTAATACGTCACAAACCTGATACGGACGGTGACGGTTAACCCTTTGCGGCGCAAGGCACTAAATTTTTTGAAATTTGATGAAAAAACATCATGAATGGGTTTAGTTTATTGTTTAGATATAGAATCTACAAATTTAAAAAAAAACTTACTATTGAAAAAAACTTACTACTTTTGTCTATTGAATGCAGCAGGTCAATGTATATTATGCATAACAAAAGTCAAATAAAAAAAAGAGAGCTACAACATAACATAGAAATTACATTTTAAAGTAACAAATGAAAAATAAATGCACACAGAAATGTGATCCTTGATGAAGCGCCCAGGCCGGATTCTACTCTTATTTTGCCTCAGTCATTTTGTCTCTTAAATTCAGTTAGTTTGTTGCATTTTTGCTGAATGCATAGCAAGAAGTTATTTAGGTTTAAAAATATATAATAAATTCCGATGGTAGTTCGTCCCCTCCTTGGGGTCACCCCCCTCATATGAGAATCCCCGATACAGCCACCTTGTTACACTCAAAAAATATTATTGAATCTTACAGAAAATCATAAATTAAAGCTTAAAGCATATTGGACGAAAAGTTTCGAGTTAATTTGCTAAAATTGTAAACGCCCAGAACTGAAAAAAATTCTTATCTCTGGGTTAAGGAATTTTCCCAAACTTTATCTCTAATGGTTCCTATTCCGAAACGAAATTTCATAAGGCTGCTATATACATTCGAAAAGGAGTATTATTAGCCCTATCCTAAAACCTATTATTTTCCATTTACAGTTGAATTTAACGGTTGAGAAGCGAGTGAAATTAGGCGTGCCATCAATTGGCACACTGCGCCGCAAAGGGTTAATCGAAGTTTTGCTGTACATATATACGAGGGATGGAAGACCAACCAACAAATGCCAGCTACACTTGTTGGACGCCCCATTTTTCTGGCGTCCTTAGGCGATGGAGTAACCTTTCGTCCTGTAGAGCTGCAATAGACAGACGCTTATTTTCCTATATAATTATCAGATAGAATAATTTTCATCTATCTATATTCATTCTATACAACCCATTTTTCAGAGAAAAGAGTTTCTCATTCTTGTAAAGTAATTTGCAAATTTGCGATTAATCTTTGCTTATTATCATTTTTTAATAATGGTATTTCTGATGTCTTAAGAATTTTCCCCCTTCCGCTTTGAGCAATTTGGCAATCTCTGTCATTTCATATACTCTGAGAATGATCTTGAAAATCGGGTTAAGGAAATTTGATGCAAACGATCCTTTATTTGAATTCATTCACAACGCAAGCATAATTACAGCAAAATCACCACCGTAAGCTCTTTTCTTGCTGTTAACCCTGAATGACTAGAATCAGTGACGAAAGAAACGACGCGTGACAATATTCTGCATAATTATGATTCTTAACCAGATAGTGAATCAATGTCGTCGGTTATAATTAGCGAACTAACAGGTTTAGGAAGGATAACCATATGTAGGAACCATATTTAGGAAGGATAACCATATGTAGGAACCATATTTAGGAAGGATAACCATATGTAGGAACCATATTTAGGAAGGATAACCATATGTTTTTTACTTATTAATGAAATTCTCTTCAGCGTTCATAAAGAGACTCTCGATTAATGTAATAAAATGGCATGTAGTCCCGTTTTGTCGAAAAAGATCCTGATAGAATGTAAGGATACGGAAATCCAATTCAAAAATTTAAACCCGACTATCAACAGAAATTCAATAGTAATACAGGTACTGAAATAATTGGCAATTTTCTATCTGAATAGTTTGTTCCAGACAAATGTAATTTGCGTGGTGGGTGGAATTCCGACCAGGGCCGGCCGAAATCCGGTGCAAACGGTGCGGCCGCACTAGGCCCCGCGTTTTCTAAAGGCCCCGCGCAGCTGACTGATTTTGCAAATTAAAAATGCCTTCTAATTTTTTATTTATTCCGAATATACATGCATTTGAATATAATCACGCGATATGTGCACATTTCACGTCGACTGATCAAAGGCAAGGTTGGTGGGCTTTGAATCTCACTATATAGCCAAAACAGAGTAAGAAAAGTAAAAAACAATGTGTTTCATTATGCTTGCGTTGTAACAGATGATAGTACATCGTACGTTTGGTGGAGAAATAAATAAAATATTCGTATTTAAAGGGAAGACAAATGCTTAATATAATATATTACTTAAAATTTCCAAATAATATATTTCATTGTTGTTTGTTGTAATTATACTACTAAAAAATTTATCTTAATTTTTTATATTATATATGGACAATTTCGGAATGTGACTAGAGACAGAGATACCGGAAGGAAACACATGTGTGGATCTGATAAATTTAAGAAAAACATAGAAAGAGAAAGAAAATTGCTGAAAACAGGAGGAACTCCCTTGCAGAATTTTTAAAAACCGAAAATTCCAACAAACTGACGAAATATATAATTAACAGTCATTGAAAAATCAAAATCGCGAAACTAAAATTACATCGTATGGCATCCGTGAAAACAATCCTAATCATAAAATCCTAATGCAATAAAATATTTTGCTTTACAAATTCAGTTCCAAGGCCCCGCAAATCAACTTTGCACCAGGCCCAGCTTTTGTTTGGGCCACCAGGCTTGGCAAATCTTGCACTGACGCCGTCTGCCCACTCCCACCTCCTTTGATGTGCGAGCTATTTACCTCCATAATGCGAGAAGTGTACTTTCAAGCCCACGAGCCACTTCGATTCTTTCTGTTACGACGATGGGAATAACGTGAACCGCGGATGAAACTCGCAGCTTAACCGAACAGAGCAAAATGAAAAGGACAGAAGATAAGCGGCGTCTTGAGAAACTACAGCTTCTACTAATACTTGAATGACAAATGTCAATCTCGCTCGGAGTGCTGGACTGGGATAACTAATTATTATCTATTAATTAGTACGTCTTAATCTACCCTTTCTTTTTCTTAGTTCGTGAATACGCAACTTATTTTAGCATGAACTTAAAGAAACAAAATTCCAGGTTTTTCCTTTTTAAAAAATTTTAACCCTTTTGGTGCATTTTCCGCCATTGTCAAGATTACGTTCGCGTACTCCTAAATGGTACGAGTACCATAGATGGGGAACCTCTGTCTTACACGGATGGCGAGTGGTAGTCGACTAGCTCAAAGTGTGTATGTAGACAACTGCATTGCTAAAGCACTGTTCCAAACAGTCAGTGGTTTGAAGTTCGTTGTCTGAAGCAGAGGCGGCCCGAGGCCTGGGCAACTAACAGCCCGTGGCGCCAAAGTCCGATATGGCACCAGAGCGGGTGTGTGAAGGAAAGAAAATGTTTTAATGGACGTTAGAAATAAAATGATGCATGTTTAAAATTTGTTGAAAATATTATTTTTGTTTCAACAAGACCACTTTATAATCTTAAATATAGCTGAAGTTTAAAAATCTCACCATAATAATCAATTTCTTTCCCGAGTAATTACCTTGTTTAGAATGTTGTTTTTGAAATGGCGGCAAGCACTTCAGCGGCGAGTGCCGATGTGTTTTAGGAGCTAAGAATTTTTTCTTATTCTTTTCCTTGTGAGATATTGTTTTTATTGTTTCCTTGTATTCTGGATTCTTTCATTTCGGGATTTTTCGGGTCACGAGGTGTTAAATTTTTAGTCATCTTGTCAGGTCCCTCAAAGAAAAGAATCCTACCTCCTTCTGAACCCTTGCTGTGCCTGACCCTTGAGAAAATGTATAGCCGGTCTCCTCCATTTTGAATTTGTGTTCTATTCTCTCCATTGTTATTTTGGTTGCTGCTGCATTTGCGCTCAAGTAACATAATAATTTTGTTAATTTTGGTTTTATATTGGGTGGTTTTTACTTCAATGTATTTTAATTGTTTTGCTAAATTTTCAGATTTTGAACTATAATCTTAAGTCATATTTGCATGTAAAATATGCATATTTCTAAGTAATACTTTGTTTGGCACATAGGATGCAGACATTACAGAATTTTAAAAAGTACGTTGGTTGAGGGGGGCGCCATATTGCTGTTGCTAAAGCTACTTCTTGTCGCTTCTGGCCTGAAGTACGTCTTATCTCCCTCGTGGGAACACAAAGATTCGTGGTTGTTCGAGTGGTTTAGGGATGGCTCGACAGTTAGTTGAAAAGTCAGCAAATGTTGTCATCTGTTGACGAACATATAACCTCCATTCCGTGATCTGCTGCAAAATGACTTTACAAACTACATAAATTGGGCAATTGTCAGTAAATGTTCGGGCATCAAATGTTGGCGGACGAGGACCTCACTGCATTTCCCTCGAACTGTTGTAGATTGTGTAGGCGTTGTAATGGTTTCCCATGTGTGTGATTTGATATTCAAATTCAATGATAATCCAGTTTGTCCTTTTTTGATTTATTTACAACACACACACATATAAACACCATTACGACAAAAACATATAAAATATAAACATCACATGGCTTAGAGCTCGATTAAAATCCACACCCGCCTTGGGGCAGGGTCAGAAGGTATCTGAGGGTGAATCCCTTCGGGCGTGGGGATGACAGTTCTACTTTTCCCTTTCTAGGGATTACTGTTGCCAAGTTGCCACAGACGTCGTGGGAACGGTGCGAAAGGTTGGATGCCAAACGATAACAAATCCCCAAGTAGGGGCGAGTGGGGGTAAAACCGGGTACCCTCTCTTGATTCTGCCGCTATTAGTTCTTCTTTCTAGCGGACAGATACTAGTCAAGAAAAAGGCACAGTCATAGTGGCTCATTGCAGCTGTTGAATCCACTGCATTTGTGAAAGTTTATTTGTTTTACAATGTCAACTCTGATGTTCATTTGATTTTAAACTGTCCTTACTTAAAAAGCATTCCAGTTATAAAAACCATATTTAGTCCAGCTTATAATACGTTTACTAAGGATTTATACCCTTTCAAAAATAATAATTTACTCCAATAATTGAGCGGTTCTATTTCATTTTTTATAACCTCTGCACTCGGGGAAAAACCGCGTATTCCAAGTGGCGCAAGGCCGGGACAGTCAGTATTGATGATTCTTCCGATGAAGACGATAGAAACACATCAGAGATTGATTGTTTATATTTTTATGGTGTATTTTCTAATTTAAATAAATGAGAAGGGTTAATTCAACGTAGAAACTGTCATAGCTGGGCCCACGAAAGCTGGAGAGTCGCGGAGGAAGAAGACCACTGCTTCATATGTGAATTTTGTAATATTCTTAAATTGCCATTTAAAATAAAAATGTCTGCTACTTTTCACTGAAAAATCGAGTTTTCTAATTTCCCATAAAGTTAACATGTGTTTCCGGTTTTACCTCACTGATAGAGTAAAGCCTGGGGATGGCGGTTATTGCAAAAACAACTAGTTTTCGGTTAACCGTTTTTTTCCAACTCAGGTTTTAACCTGGCGGTTAAAACCGCTCAAAATAACAGGTTTTTGAAATAACCAATTTTCGTTTTTTCCAAAAAAAGAAACAACGTTTGTATGCAAATTTTTATATTATTATTAATAATAATATACAATAAGTAAGTATTAATACAATAAGTAATTAATGCAATAAGTTTTGATTATAAATAAGTGATTAATACAACATGTAATAATAATAAATGAGTAATTATTACGATAAGTAAGTATTATAGATAAATTTTTTATTAACATTGCTTTCACAACAAATTAATTCATTGGCCAATATTTATCTTCTTATCTGCTCATAACGACTCTTTCAGCAATGTGTTGATCCGTGAGTCGACACCTCTCATCGGAAACATCATTCAACGTAGCTACTAATCTTTCGGAAGCCACAGAACTTCCGACTAAAGATAAATATTTTTCGGCTACAAAGAACAGACGCCGTTTGTAGACAAAAATTTTTATTTATATTGTTTTCGCAGGAAATCAATCCATTGGCCAATATTTATCTGTTCATAAAGACTCTTTCATTAATCGAGCTAATCTTCCGACCCAGTTTTTTACCCGGTTACTGGATTTTAAAAAATAATCGGTTAAAACCAGGACAAAGAAATAACCGAAACAAAAACTGATAGATTTTCCCCCATCCCTAGTAAAGCCTGGTTGTGTGATTTTTTTTTATAAAAATATCATTGGTAAAATAAGTACTAAAACTATTACTTTTAAAGGAAGATATATTTTACTTTGTCGAACAGTTTAGCTCTAACAGGCCTTCTTGTCTTAGGTACCCGGTTTTCCTCCACTTTGCCCTACCACCTCAAGCAACCATGCCACAGATCGTGGGAACAAGGCTTAAGAGGAAGGAATTTTTCCGTTTTATTGCAGCAGTGAGACCTCGGTTGAAGTGGGGCTGGGAGTCATCATGACTCCAATTTTCCTTTCCAGGGATGATATTCCCGGGAAGAAGATACTTTCTGCCCATTACGTATAATTAAATATTTTTTGCGCCATTTTTCGTGTCATTATTCAGCTATTCAGACAAAGATAATATTTTTTTACAGAAGAAATTAAGCAAACTAGTACTTCTATAAATTGTAAACCTCGCGTCAAAAAATAAACAAACAAAAAACACAAAAAAAAAAAAACCGAGGATCAACTTTTTCGAGCACTTTTTACTTTCTCGTATACGAAGTATACAAAGAGAAAGTATTGTATTCGTCAAAAAATTCGAACTCGAGATTTTGACGAACCTCCACGTTTTAGACTTCCCCGAGTCCGAAAAACACAATTTTGGAATTATGTCTGTGTGTCTGTGAACACGATAACTCGAAAAGTATTAAAGATAAAGGGATGAAATTTGGTATGTGAACTTGACACATAATTTGTAGGTTTCTATCAAATTTTGGACAAAATCCGTCCATGGGAAGTCTGTCTGTCCGCGGTCATGCAAACACTATATTTCAAAAACTTGAATAGCTAGATGGATAAAATTTTGTACACAGTTTTATGGTCATGAATGTAGGTCCGTATAAAATTTTGAGCCAAATCCGTCAAAGGGTTGACTGTCAGTCGGTCTGTATAATTTACTTTTGAAGAGAATCCGTTATCTCCACATGCA
This sequence comes from Araneus ventricosus, assembly GCA_013235015.1. Classification (NCBI taxonomy): domain Eukaryota; kingdom Metazoa; phylum Arthropoda; class Arachnida; order Araneae; family Araneidae; genus Araneus; species Araneus ventricosus. The sequence goes on from BGPR01030835.1 coordinate 17,424, forward strand.
TGCGTACTGGAAGCCATCTTTTGTGCACGCGGAAGGAGTGGAACGGAATTTCATTACGGAGTAGCGAATTACGTCAGTTTGTCCTTGAACCGGTAAGAGTGGAAGTGTGTGATACATGCATTTTATTCGGTACGCATCTCTTTGAATTTGATTCTTTACCTAGATATTTTTCAATCACCATAATGAAAAACCTTCTGATAGTCATTGGATTTTGGGTAACAGTAGGTTCGAATTTTTTTAGCCACGCGGGGGAAGGGGAAACGGCACCTTTTTGGGGAAGTATACGAGAAAGTTTAGGGGAGAACACTCCCGCTGGTTAAAGGAGCAACCAATGTTGTCGTTTCTTAGTCGGAAGGGACTTAGAGGGGCAGGGGAGACATCCCGGTCTCACACTCTCGCCCTCGGTAGGTCAGAAACGCTCTTCTATAATATTATTTCTAACCATTACCCTACGTTTGCCGGCAAACCATTGCCAAAAACCGGTACAAAAACTGGAGGAATAGTAATATGGGACTGAGTAATGAAATACGGTGACAGTTCCGTGTATACGAGACGTCTGGTAAACTTAAGTATAGAGTAATTTTCAATGCAACAGTTATACAATTAAAACTTCAAAATATACCTAGATTTCAGATCTAAGCTTTTTTCTAAGTGAATTTTTTTAAATACTTTTTTTAATGAATACAATTGAACCCCGGGAATCCGAACTAATTGGGGATGACCTATGTTCGGATACCGGGGAATTCGGATTATACGAGAAATTCGGTAAAATACTCTCGATATACCAAATGCAGTAGAGTAGTGACTCTGGGTGCTCTGTGAAAGCGTACGGAAAGAGCACGCGGCGATTCGCACGGTACATCGGCAAGCAAGTTGAGGGTAAAAAGAAGATATCAGAGTTTGTTTCTACTAATTAAGGTGCTGTATTCATTTTCAAAGAGCACTTCAAATTCTTCTTTTAAGTTAGGAACAAACATTAGCTTTGTTTCTGATTCG